>JACEVL010000217.1:978138-1007869 GCA_020284085.1 Aporrectodea caliginosa
TGTATAACGAGAATCAGAATATTCATAGCCGCCTACTGAAAATTATGCTAGACTCTGCGTTGAAAAATTTGAAGGGATCTGAACATGTTTAGAGGTCGCTAGGTTGTAACACTTTTTGCAGAAATTGCAAAAATTGCGCATCTTACGCGTTAATAGCTGCATTATGAATTAAAATTAGCACCCATCAACACTAAGCACCATCTTTCTAAATCATGATCAATATGCCAACTGTAAATTTAAGTAAATATAAGAATAATAAGCTTATTTGCAAATAAAACACTTGCTTCAAGTTCATTCTGATAGATAAATGTTTGTTGGCTTATAACTAATTTCTAAATTTTTCATGCCAACTTTTCATTACAATTCGTTTCATATACAATTGGATTGTTCAATATTGCTCTGTATGCTGCTAATTTAGCATGATTCGAGGTTTTTTAATCTGTGAAGCCAGCCTTGAATATGAAATAAGCTTACATCACACAGGTTTTTTTTCATTTTCTGCAATAAAAGCTCATACGTGACAAAAACGGCAGCTATGGTGGAACTGCCATCAACCAGGAGTTCCTCGCAATGTTGGCTGTTAGGGATGCCTGACAGAACACATTCTTGGGTCTGGACTCCCAAAAATGGGGTAATCCTGAGGAATTTCATGTTTCATTACCAGAATGGACTAACAGTTGGTGAGGCCAAGAAAGCAACAATTATAGTCGCTGCTTTGGTAATTCGGGAGAAGGCTAGAATCCCCGCACAGACGTGTGGATTCGGGTGTTCGCAAGCTGTGGAAGTTGTATGAACACAGATTTGTGCTGATTCCAGGAGTTACAGTTTGAGGTCGATTTAAATTAAATTAACTCTCAGTCGTCATCTCTTATATTTCTTCGAACACCTTATAGCCACGCGCTTTCTTTGATGAGCGTGTCATTGAAGACATCGAGGCCGCTCTGGAAATACAATCTTACTCATCCACCTAATCTGCTATCCATGCAGCCTATCCACTGGAAGAGTATGTCACAAGGAGATCTTTAAAACTGTTTGATCTTCTTACTACCCAGTATCAAGAACAATCCAAAGCCTTCTTATCGAAGCCTTCTGCTCTCTGACCACTGGACTCTATTTTCCAATCGATGAAGGCAAATGTCAAAACTGTTGATGGTAGTCAATGACTGCGCAGAACGTGGAGTGGCTCTGATCCATTGATCTAATAAGGATGAGTCACAGAAACAATACTTGCTGAAACTTGTCTCCAGTAATCAGACAACATTTTGTGTGCCAACGAAGGCAAAATGAAATAATAGTGGGTTGCGGGTTTTCCAGCATTTCAATGATGGGATTTATGCAAACTGGATAACTTCCTTAATTATCCAAAACTATATTTCATTATTTTCGTTGATTCTTATTTAAAAAAAATAAGAATCAACTGTGAGGAGGTGGAACAGGTTAAGAGCTTTTGTTACTTGGGAAGCATGAAAACAACAGATGCAAGGTGTCAAAGCGATGTGAAACGAAGAATAGCACTTGGAAAAGATGCATTCACGAAAAGAGGAGAATTGCTGAGAGGAGGACTAAATAAAAGCCTAAAGAAAAGACTGGTCAAAACACTGGTATGGAGTGTGGCACTGTATGGGTCAGAGACCTGGACCATCAGGAAAGAAGAGATTAAGAAATTAAAAGCTTTTGAGATGTGGATCTGGAGAAGGATGGAGAAGGTGAGCTGGACAGAGCATATAACGAATGACGAGGTGCTACAAATGGTTGATGAAAAACAATCGCTAATAACAACAATAAGAGAAAGACAGAAGAACTGGGTGGGGCACGTATTAAGAGGAGACTCCCTCCTGAAAGAAATCATAGAAGGGAGAATGGAAGGGAAAAGAGGGAGGGGAAGACCGAGGCAGATGATGCTGGGGTGGATGGCCGACGGATACAGCGAATTAAAGGAAAAGGCACAGCACAGAGAAGAGTGGCGTCATTGGAAGTTGGAACCTGCCGAAGGGCAGAGAACTTAAAGAAGAAGATATTTCATTACAAACTTAATGCAGCCTGACAAAGCTGTAACACTGCGGTATATATTTCTAAGTCGGCTGTTTATTGGTCAAAATAATAACTGACTTGAAAAAAATTATAACTGATTTGAAAAAAATCAAAATAATACGTGTTTTTTGACAAGTTCAAACTATATAACAAAAAGTCGAAATACTTAGCGACCTGTAATTATAATCGAATCTTTCCAAAATGTTGCATAGAGACTCATGTTTTCATGTGTATCAAAGGCAGCCTTGTGGAGCAATGCATTTTCACCATTTAATTTTGTGGACCACCTTAATTTGTGATCGGCATATTTCATGATCTTATTCTGAGCACGATATCGGTGTAAATCTAAGGCGCCCATTAAATATGATGCTGGTCCCACCCCCGACCCGTGGACGACACTGGCTTTAATGGATGCTTCAGCTGATGACTGTCTTGCAAAGCGGATGACGGGCTTTCGATCCTGGAGAAAATCTACCAGCCAGTTGTAGATATGGTCTGGCAACTCCAGTTTGGACAGGTTGTGTGCTAGTTTGGTGTGGCGCACAGTGTCGAATGCCTTGGAGAAGTCGAGCGATATCAGTGTAGCCATTGTTGGTTAGGAGATGGGTGGTATGTATGATGGAGGATTGAGATCAATGCGGCTGTTGTTGACCCAGTCAGGCGGAAGGCACATTGATCACTTAGATTGTTGGCCATCAGAGGCGTGCTGACTGCTGAAGGAGGGGTACAAGTAATTTTGCACAAATTCTCTTTCAATCATTCGGAATAGAACCTTGACTATTGATATTGGTCTAAATTCGACTTCGGCTTTATGCCTCAAACTGGGCTCTGAAATTGTACATCGGAAGAACTCTTTTGCTCATGACTTTTAAACGGGAAGAGATTTTTAATATTTTATTCGGCGACCTATCATGTATCTGCTTTCCCTATCAAATATTGTCTGTTTCATAAAGTTACGCTTGAAGTCAGACTTTGACGTCATAGTTTACATTAATTAGATTCATTGTTTGTCTTAATGCTATTGCTCTTAAAAGCAACATGATATGTTTATCAAGTTATAATTTTTTCGCTAGAGGAAAATGCATCTTTTGCACCTTTTAGCGACTAACTCTTGCGGATAACGTGCTGTGACGGCACCCACTGTGACGGTCCGAGTTACGGTACCATAGTATCTTCACAGCCCTGAGTATTTGGACGGTTATCTCTAGGGGTTTTGGATACAAGGAATAAGAAAGACATAGTCCGGTTATTCTGTAGTAATTACATCTATAACATCATCAGGTTCATCTATTTTTACAAGAAAGCTATTGCTTGCCAATTTAACTTACGCCTCAGCCGTAGTTAAATACACAGTGAGACAGGAAGATGAACTGAATGCATGTTGGAACTCTGTTTATAGAAAGTTATTTGGTTTTAATAAATGGGAATCTGTTAAAGGCTTCATTTGTGGCCTTGGTGGACTAGACTTACGTCACACTATTAAGAAACGTCGCATGATGTTCCATAGGCGACTAGTTCATTTGACATCTAATTTTCTCCAGGATATTTTCTGGTGTTACGTTGTTGAGCACTTTCTTTGTGACTCTGAACTCGCCGGCTTCTTGAACGGTAAATTGAGTTGCATAAAATTAATGATCTTTACGAACATTTTCGCAGTCTGTGCGTTTGATTTTACATTGTATGTTTGTTCAGATTTGCGCATGTATGTTGTGACATCTGTTTTGTTTCTGCCTTCGGGCGTAATAACGTACTAATAACATCAAGTTCGCGTGTCAATTCGTCTGCAGCAGTTCAAATGATCTTAAAACTCATGAGAAGTCAATTGTCGTAAAGAGTGTGCTGTACCTGTTTTTGGTGAAACACAACTTGTAATGATCCTGATTCGTCTAATTTTATGAAAGATCTCTAATCCTTCAACTAAACGTCGAGTGACCGTGAACTACAAGGTTATCTGAAGGTCGTACAATAAAACACCAAAAGTCAATGATGATATTCGTTTTATTATTGCATAAATCAGACCAGGTGACAAATCGCATCGTAGCTTACGCTTAGATAAGAAAAATAAACAAAAAGAGATTTGACTAAATTGTTAAGAATTTTTAGTTTTAAATTTGTTGTTGGATTGGGTGATTGATTGATTTGTATAAAAGCTCCTCGTATAAATGTTTTATCGTCCTTGCAGGACGATCAGTTCGGGCTTCTTGTACATGCTGCAACTGCAGGTATTTGCATCGCGTTACCAAAATTCGGTTATCTCAGGAGTTGTGGAACGAGTTGTAGTCGTTGTCAACGAATCTGGACAACTACACCTACATCAGAAATCGGTCGACATTTAACAAAAATATTCATAACTAATTAAAGGCGCGGCGTTCAGCAGTGGCTGTCCTGGTCAGAGGGAATTAAAAGGTCAAATCTATCACTACAGCGAAGCGACCTGAGAGAAAGGAAGAGAGAGCGAGAGACAGACAGAGTGAGTGAGTAAGTGAGTGAGTGAGTGAGTGAGTGAGAGTGAGTGAGAGACAGCCAGTGAGAGACAGAGACAGAGACAGAGGCCGGTCTATGGAGGAGAAAACACATCGAAGTAATAATATTAGCAATAATAAAATATTAATAATGTATATAAAAGTTAAATACTAGTGAAACATGATTAGTAATTGTACAGCAACCTTCTGATAAATCCCTTCCTAGTAAGGGGCCAGAGTGCAGAATAGTACGGTTGTGCGAACGAGGTCTCAGAGAGTGTCCTGTTTCGCGGATAGAAGGGAGTAATCCGCGTAGGACATTCCCAGGATCAGACAATGCCGCAGAGAAGAGAGCTTCGTCTGCTTTAGCCCACAACTCTTCAAGGGTATGGGTACAAGTACATGTAGGTAGTTATCCCTGGCGTATAAGTTTTTAGTCATCTCTAGAGACCAAATGGAGTATCCTGAATTTGATACGAGAGAGGCTGGCAGAAGAGTTCTGGACCGATTGGAGATTTGAGAGTCGAACTTTGGGAAGACCTGCTTATGAGGAGTTGCAGTAATCAATGCGGTTGCAGACGAAAGCGTGAAGACATGCGAGGATAATGATCTCCTGATGGCTGGGAGCCGCCTCAAACGATAGTATCAGGAACGGGTTAGTCCACCTGATGTCCACAGTCGAATGACTCTTACATACCTGTATAACAATTGTAGTAAGATAACATGACCTAAGTTACAGGTTAATTATTTTTGCTTATTGTTGATTACCTGAAGACCTTTATTCCAGGGCACGGTCCAAATGTTTGCGAGATCAGTCCACTTATAGGGTCATCCGAAGAAAATGAATAGTCCGTAACTGGTACCTCTACACCGAGGCAACCGAGGCAGACCTTGACTGAACTTGACGGTTGAAAAATTCTCTTAGCCACTTGAATCCTACTGATGTCTCCAAGTCCCCATATTGCATCTTTGCACTGTCAAACAACAATTTCTGATGCACTATATTATATCATTGATCTTACTTGATGAATTTTAACACAATTTAGAATCGCCTAGTTAGGTCTTTTGTGAAGTAACTATTTACACATGTAGACTAATCCGTGACAGGCTAAATTTTGAAATATAAAACAAATTACTTGAGGCTATAAGCTGATTCTTCTCACGTGTGTAACTAGCCGATGGTGGTTTGTGCAAGTATAATATGCACGCAACATATTTCGAGTCATATAAAAGTTGAGGAGGAAATTTTCAAAGGATAAACCGTTTACAAATATAACCCAAGTCTAAATGTAAATACTCATTAATACATGGCAGTAAAGATATTTAAAAAATCAATCAACGTTGTCATATATCTGGAAGGCCTTATATTGTTTCGGGCTAAGGTAATGGGAGTAACCTACAGCTATGGCAGACATCTCATCTTCCAGCAGTATTGTGGTCAATATAGAGGCCCATCGTATGAACTCTCAGACCACACTTACTGAACATTGGTTGGATTCAGTGGGAGCATTCTTAGGTCGGAACCACTGGATAGTCTTCTGACTTTCATCTACTTTGAAGATGGAAGAACTTCTGACAGCCCACTCCACTGCTGGACAGCCCAAGGTAATGTGTATCGGTATCAAAAGACTTCTTCCCACGTCGAACGTCGTGTAGAAGACGAAGCAGAGCAGATAGAAGCGCGTCATTGTGCTCCTTAGCTCTCTTCTGAAGACGTGTTTTGTGTTGCCAGACTCCCTAATTTATAGTCTAGTTTGACAAAATCTGCACCTACAACATTGTGTCATCATTTTAAAATGAAAATCAGATTCAACTAGACATCAGCAATCGACGTCTAATTGTCTAAACGATTTAGAGATTGTATCATTAGTCTAGTTTTACAAAATCTGCACTGAAATCTTGACTCTGAGCTTACTTTGTCTCAGCATGTGAACCTGGTTGCACGAAGTTGTTATTATCAGCTTCGTCAGCTTCGAGTGGTCTCTCGCTCTCTTTCTCATGATGCGGTCGTGGTCCTTGTTAACGCCTTTGTTACCAGTCGAATTGACAACTGTTGCTCCCTACTTGCTGGCCTTCTTCTTGGGGTTCTGGGACGACTAGATCGAGTTCTACGTTCGGCTGCTCGTCTTATTGGACGACTTCCTAAGTTCTCTCCTGTCTCTGCATACATACGTGATGTGTTGCACTGGCTGCCTATCTCTCAGCGGATCTCATACCGCACTGCTGCTGTGGTTTCGCGCTGCGTTCTTGGCTGTGCTCCATCTTACTTGCGTGATCTTTGCCGCCTAGTGTCCGACGTTGCAGCGCGTCGGGCGCTTCGTTCTACGACGAGGGGTGAGCCTGGCTATTAAGCAGCGCCGTGTTTTTTCGGTTGTGGGACCTTCCATCTGGAATGACCTCCCGCTTAAGCTCCGCTCTTTACTTGTGCCATCCATCCGGCAGGGTTCTACAAGTCCTTCAAGTCTTTTTCTTTAGTCGTGGCTGGGCCGGGAGCGATTCTGAGTAGCTTCTTGAAGAGGCGCTATATAAATGCTCTGAATCAATGAATGAATGAAAGCATCGTGTCATCATTTATAAATGAAAATCAGATTCATAGTAGAGGCGGTACAAGACAAATTTGGTTAGTGTACTGCATTGTTTTTAACAAGTATTGCCACTTTGGCGGCTTGTAGTTGGAACCCAAGAGAACATTTTAGGAAGAGGAGGTATTCGAAATTTCCCACACAATTCAAGATGGCGGCCATTTTCCAAAATTGCCGACCGAAATTGAGATCTGTAAATATCTCGGCTTCTAGTTCACTTGGAATCGTTATCTTGGTGTCTAAGCATAGACATTTAGGGGCAATGATTCCACATAAGGGCCATCGCAGATTAGCCTTGGTCTCATCTGTCGGCCATTTTCCAAAATGACCGACCGTAATTGACATTTCTATTTTCCAAATAACACGAATCTAAGGTCAAAATTAACAAACAAATAATTTTTGCATTCAGTGCCTGCTTTCCAATTTCTTTGTGGCATCTTCCCTCAATAAGGCCTACTGTGAATGATATCTAAGAGTTTTGATTTGAGGAGTCTTCCATAGATTTCTAAAACATATTAGTCAGAGTCATTGCTTAGCTTTCCCTCTTTCGTAAAAAAGTAAGAAATTACTTCCTTAGCTAGGATTGGAACATTTATCTGTACAGTTGGAACGCTTCATTGTTCTCTAATCCAACTGTGCAGAAAAATGTTCGAATCCTAGCTAAGGAAGTAATATCTTACTTTTTTACGAAAGAAAGAAAGATAAACTATGACTAATATGTTTTAGAAATCCATGGAAGACTTTTATAATAAATTAAAGTTCTAAGATACCATTCACAGTAGGCCCTAATGAGGGAAGATGCCTAAAGAAAGTGGAAAACAAGCACTGAATGCAAAAAAGTATTTGTTTGTTTCTATTTTTAACAATTTCGCCGTTTTGTAATAAATTGACCTTCTTTATCTTCATTTTGATGTCTTATGTTAATTTTGACCTTAGATTCGTCTTATTTGGAAAATAGAAATCTCAATTACGTTTGGCCATTTTTAAAATGGCCGACCGATGAGACCAGGGCTAACCTGCGATGGTCCTCGTGGAATCGTTGCCCAAATATATGTATGTTTAGACACCAAGATGACGATTCTAAGTGAACTCCGTCCTTGCTCAGAAGTTATCCCAACTCGCTATGCCTGATAACATCTACAACTGGCTGATCGATTTTCTGCAGGGTCGGAGCCACTCAACGCGCTACGGTGGGCGCCAGTCAGAGCCAACTCCTATCAATTCCAGTGTGGTCCAGGGATCCGGCGTCGGCCCATCTGATTTTGTTGTCAACGCCTCAGATCTGCAACCTGTCCATCAGCAGAATAAAATCGTCAAGTATGCGGACGATACATACCTTATCGTCCCTGCTTCGATGCGACCAACACTGACGACGGAGCTTGATGCAATTGAGACCTAGGCCACTCATAACCACCTAAAGCTCAACACAACTAAGTCTCGGAAGATGGTGTTCATCCGACGGTCAAGGTTGTTACCCTCCCTCCTCCACTCCCAAGTCTGGAGAGGGTTGACTCCATGGTGGTGCTCGGAGTAACAATGAGCAGTGACCTGCGTGCTTCTGCGCATGTCGATCGAATCCTGGCTTCTTGCTCTTCCTCCATCTACGCCATGAGCGTCCTGAGAGCTCATGGACTGCAATCAGCGGCCCTCCATACCGTGGCCAGAGCTACAACTACTGCGCGCCTCCTCTACGCCGCCCCGGCTTGGTGGGGCCTAACAAGAGCTGAGGACCGGTTAAGGCTCGAGCGATTCCATAACAAGATGCAGCGTTTGGGATTTCTACCGCTCGACATCATGAGCGTTGATGCGCTGGTACGCGACATCGAGGGCCGGCTGTTGCGAGCTGTGATGCGACAGAACACGCACGTCCTGCTCGACCTGTTTCCACCAAGGGTTCACAGGCCATAATAGTCTGCGCCCTCGCCCTCGCAGCTTTGAGCTTCCAACAAAGGACGACAGATGAAGTTACATTTCCCGAGTACTGTACAGACACTCGACCATGGCCCCCACTTTTTGACTATGACCGATCAATTCTTTAACTATTTGTTTATTTGATTTTATTTATTTTTATTAACTTTCTAAGACATTTCTTCTCTCGTATAAATGGCTGCGGTATGTCAGCAATTGAACTCAATTAAACGAGTATATATATATATATATATATATATATATATATATACTGGAAGCCGAGATATTTACAAATCTCAATTTCGGTCGGCGATTTTAGAAAATGGCCGCCATCTTGAATTGTAAGGGAAATTTCGAATGCCTCCCCTTCCTAAAATGTTCTCTTGGGTTCCAACTACAACTGTGCAAAGCGGCAATACGTGTTGAAAAAATGCATTATACATGCCGCCTGCACTATCACCCAGACATCGGTAATCGACGTCTAAATGTCTAAACGATGTTGAGATTGTATCAATAGTCTAGTTTGACAAAATCTGCACTTAAAACATTATGTCATCATTTTTAAATGAAAGTCAGATTCAAACAGACATCAGCAATCGACGTCTAAACGATTTAGAGATTAAATCAATAGCCTAAAGGAGTACAGCACGCTTTAATTAGACGATTAAAGTCAAATATTATCTGACTGGTCGAATACGTGTGTCTGACGTTCCGTATGGCCGACCACAGAGAATGCGCGGTTTTGCATAGCTGCTGTGCGGGCAAACGTGTCCACCAGAACTTCCTCTCAGCAGAGCGAAGGGCGCGACTAACAGAAAGGCTGGATGATTTTACTTAAGCATAAATAAAAAATAATTTCTACAATGTTCAATGTTCATGTTCTCTTTGATTGTTTATTATTTATTTTTATTGGCATTTTTGTGGTATTTGATCTGTGAGTTCCTGAGACCGATAATTACAAATCTATCCAAGCAAGCATACACAATGTTAGGTCTAACTTAAATCTTCAATGCACGACAGTACGCCTACACACTAAGCACATAGTGTCACATATATTATGTAATATATAATACCATTATAGTATATTATACATTATACAATTATGTATCATAGGGGCCAACAAGCACAACGTTTCCATATAAAAAGTTTGTGCTCTGAACTACAATCTCCTTTTAGTTCCAGTTGTGACTATGAACCTACTGCTCTTCCTTCATCTTGCATCAGCTATCTAACATGTGCTTTATCTTCACCACTTGAACATGCTGTATTGTTCATTGGTAAAATTGTAATCAACAGCACCTTACATAATAAGGAGACCAGGGCAAGAGAGACCCTTTTTAGAACACATTCTATATTTCAAAAATATGGAACATATTATTTTTCATAGGCATGTTCGAAACTCATAAAGCCCAACAGAAATACCTTGAAAATTGACTATTTGTGATAAATCGTATGCAAAATACGACAAAACACAAAGTAAAAATGCCACTATTACCCCTACACCTTGGGCAAAAGTGGCACATATGCTGGCATATTGCAACTCATGTCCAAGTGGTTGGACAAATTTGACATGAAGGCAATGCTAATGGTAATTGAGGTATCTGAATTATTTGTTTGACATTTAACAACAGTAACGAGGAAATGAATTAAAACTGTCATTTGTAATCTTACGTACCAAAAATTGATAGTTAACGACAGTAGTTACATCTAAATTGCTTGTCGCGGGCACCATATATGTTTCAATAGCTTTCATGGCACCAGTACTTGCATGTTGAGCAGTGAATCCACGTTTCTTCGGTATCAGAGGCTTTCACCTCCGGACGTTTCACCTCCGGTCGATTCACCTCTGGGGGCTTTCACCTCTAGGGGTATTCACCTCCACTCTCAAATTTATTTATTAATTAACCTTAGACGTGTAACAATCGAATCAGATAATAAGACAAGAGAGTGACTGTAACTAACGGCATATGATAACGCGTGTCACTAACTGTAGTTGACCCGTTGACTCGAAAACACTGCAATTACGATTAACAAATCGAATAAGATAATAAAATATTTGAAAGCAACTGCTCATCTTTCTCATACTTAATGGCCTTTTATTATAGATGACAATAATAATTATAATAATTATTAGTTGCTTATTTTGTAGGCCTATGTTGTCTATGTTTACATTTTGGCGTCGTAGACAAATAAACTTGATAGGCTTATAAGTTTACAATAAGAAATCAACTTAATTACATGTTCATTACTACCCCTCGCTTTATCTACTTTTTACGACCGTATGGTAGTAAAATACATGTAAAACCACTACCATCGGTCGTTAAAGAGTTCACGATAATTAGTTGCTCATATTCAAATATTTTGTATATTGCATATGTTTCGTTTTCAGTCAGTGACGCGCGTTATCAAAGGAGCACGACATAGTTAATATTTAATATTTATTTAGCGATCTATCATGTATATGTTTTCCCTGCAAAACATTGTCTGTTTCATGAAGTTATGCTTACGTGACGCCTCGTCACACGACGTCAGATTTTGACGTCATAGTTTACATCCATTAGATTCATGGTTTCGCTAAACCTATTACTCTTTAATAATATTCGTTTATTGAAGAAACACTGGGTTGGCATACCGCAACCCATTACAGAAACAGTAATACCAGTTATAAGTTAGCAAAAATTGATCAATTTGAATCATTGTTCAAGCAGGGGGCAACATAGTCATCGGGGCAACATTAGACACCTGAATAATAACCTCGGGACAAAATTTCTGTCATCTTTGGGCGGCAGTTGAAAGTCATGTGGTCTCGGTCGAAGATCATGATGACGGATATTAGTGGGAGGAAAGACCGATCGCAGCACATGAGTCTTGGATCGCATAACCGATCGTAGCAGTCTGTCCTCAGCATCACGCACCATCTCAGCAGCTCCTCATGAGTCCTCCGGGAGGTAACCCGATCTTCGCATTCGAGCAAGGAATCGCTCCACACGGGCCCGATCGTCGGCTGTGGAATATCTTTAACGCGACATGATATTTATGTCAAATTATAATTTTTCGGCTGGACGAAAAAGCATCTTTTGCACCTTTTAGCGAATAACTCTTGCGGAATACGTCATAGGCTACGTGCTGTGACGGCACTCACTCTGGCGTTCCAAGTGACCATTGTATCTTCATAGCCCTATCTATGGGTTTCTGCTACAAGGAATCTGGAAGATACATGTCTGCCTACAGTAGTTATTATATATAATTATGATCTATTGCATCAAGTTCACAGGTCAATTCGTCTGCAACAGTTCAAATTATATTAAAACTCATGATAAGTCGATTGTCGTAGAGAGTGCGTTGTACCTGTTTTTGTTGAAACACAACTTGTAATGATCCTGATTCATCTAATTTTTATGAACGAGCTCCAATCCTTCCACTAAACGTAAACCGCAATCACAATTCCATCAGCCATGACAAGTCAAGTGACCGTGAACTACAAGGTCATCTGAAGGTCGTACAATAAAACACCAAAAGTCAATGATGATACTCGTGTTTTTGATGTATATATCTGATCAGATGACAAAGCGCATCGTAGCTTACAGTTAGATGATGATGATGATGAAAAATAACGAAAAGCGATTAACTTTAGCGTTAAGAATTTCAGTTTTAAATTTGTCGTTGCCTTGGATGATTGTATAAAGCCCTTGGTATAGAATTTTATCGTCCTTGCAGGGCGATGAGTTCGGGTTTCTTGCAAATGCTGCAGATGCATGTGTTTGTATCGTGTTACCAAAATATCGATTGCTATCCATGTAACATAGGTTTGCATAATTATGCGCATTAATTTCGGAACATCAGAGACACGTATTCGAATTCAACCAGTAAGATGATAATCGCCGTTATCGTCTAATTAAAGCGTGTCCTACTGCTGTAGACTAATGATACAATCTCTAAATCGTTTAGACATTTAGACGTCGATTGCTGATGTCTAGATGAATTGATTTTCATTAAAAATGATGATACAATATTTCAAGTGCAGATTTTGTCAAACTAGACTATAAATTAGGGAGTCTGGCAACACAAAACACGTCTTCAGAAGAGATCTAACGAGCACAATGACGCGCTTCTATCTGCTCTGCTTCGTCTTCTACACGACGTTCGACGTGGGAAGAAGTCTTTTGATACCGATAGTCAATAACTTGGGCTGTTCAGCAGTGGAGTGGGCCGTCAGAAGTTCTTCCATCTTCAAAGTTGATGAACATCAGCAGATTATCCAGTGGTTCCGACCTGGGAATGCGCCCAATGGACCCAAACAGTGTTCAGTAAGTGTGGTCTGAGAGTTCATACGGTGGGCCTATTATAATAATGACCCCAATACTGCTGGAAGTTGAGATGTCTGCCCTAGCTGCCCTTGTTGTAGGTTTCTCCCATCACCTAAGCCAGAAACAATATTAGGCCTTCCGGAGATTATGACAACGTTGATTGACTAAAAAAATATGTTTACAACCATAGCCGCCGACTCCACAGGCGCAACAGGGACTTTCGCCCAGTACTACTACTCACCAAAGTCCTGGGGCGAGAGTATAGTTTCGCCCCAGTACATTTTTGGCCATTGAAATAATCAGAAATTCAAAACTCTTAATAATACTTACTTTATTTGTGTGTCTGTAACTGCTATAACATTGGATTTGTTAGTGAAAGTGACAGTGGTCAGTTAGTACTAGTTAGTCATTCATTCATATCGAACATTTATATGACTCCTTTTCAAGAAAACTACTCAGAGGCGCTCCCAACTCCAGCACGGATAAAATAACAGTCTTAGGGTGAGAAAAGAACTGAGGAGAGAAGGTCGTGGGAAAGAGGTGAAGCTCCAGAGGGAGGCCATTCCAGGTCGAGGGGCCCACCACCGAGAAAGCGCGATTCTACCTGGTGGAGGCACGGACAAAAGGTACAAGGAGGAGACCCTGTTCAGATGAGCGGAGGGATCGAGGGCCCCTAGCTAAGGCGGCAGGCCAGGGCAACATAGATCGCGAGGATAGGCTATTAAGTAGCGCCAGACTAGGGTAGCTATCCTATACGCAATCCGCTGCTCAGTGGGGAGTCAGTGGGGAGTCAGTGGGAGAACGTTGCTCATGTATCTAGAGACATCGGCAAATTTGGGTATACGGCTGATAAGACGGGCAGCAGAACGCAAGATCCGGTCCAAGCACCTCACCCGACCAGCAGGGAGGCCAACGTAGAGCAAGCAACAGTAGTCAAGTCTAGTTGTGACGAAGGCATGGATAAGGGTGGAGTCAGCAGTAGCAATGAGTGAGCGAGCGATAGTGCGGAGCTGGCGCAATTGGTAGAAGCAGTCATGGGTAAGGAGTTAGTATAGTTACACGTACAGAAAACTGAATATTTTTGTAATTAATATGCGTGGTTGTTGTGTGCTTGTCTTTATGATTGTTGCATAGTACTACAGTTAGTCTCTTCCCAGTTGCAAGGACTTGAGGAGAAGGACTCGGGGAGAGGGAAGACTGGGCAAGTCAGGCGATGGGATAATCCGAGCACGGGATCACAGGAATGAAATTCTTGCCCCAGTTCCTTTTACTAAAAGTCGGCGCCTCTGTTTACATCCATGTACGAGTAGTTTTCTGAGTAGTTTTCTTGAAAAGGAGCTATATAAATGTTAGATATGAATGAATGACTAACTAGTACTAACTGAACCGTATAAACATTTGATTTGAGTTATATTTGCAAGCGGTTTGTCCGTTGCAAACTTCCTCCTCAATTTTTATATGACTCGAAATATGTTGCGTGTGTATATTGGCCTACTTGCATCAAAACCATCAGCTATGTAGGGCTACACCTGTGACAAGTATCAACATAAAGCCTCAAGTAATGTACATTTTTATATGATTTAGCCTGTAATGGAATAGTCTAAATGTGTTATTAGTTATCTCAGAAACACCCTAACTAGGCTAGTCTAAACGGGTTTCAAAATTCATCCAGTACAAACAATGATACAAGATAGTACATCAGAAATTGTTGTTTGACAGTGCGAACATGCGGTGATGGGACTTGGAGACGTCAGTAGGATTCAAGTGGCTGCGAGTTTACTTCAACCGTCAAGTTCAGTCAAGGTCTGCGCCGGTTGCCTCGGCGCAGAGGTACCAGTTACGGACTACTTATTTTCTTCGGCTGACCCTATAAGTGGACTGATCTCGCAAACATTTGGACCTTGCCCCGGAATAAAGGTCTTCAGGTAATCAACAATAAGCAAACATAATTATTAACCTGTAACTCAGATCCTGTTTTCTGACTACCGTTGTTACACAGTTAGAGAGTGTCCTGCATTGGGTCAATTTTAACATTTTAATGCATATAATTGGTGTTAGTTGTAGTGCATACATTTTGTTGTCATTTTCAGAAACAGCAACGTTTTAGGAATCGAATATGATAATATATATATTGTAACATTATTGCAAGAATAAACCATAAAACTTTAGCATTTTGCTCACTGGTAAAAATCGTCCCAATCAGGCCACTATGGTCTGCATTGGG
Organism: Aporrectodea caliginosa; assembly: GCA_020284085.1. Lineage (NCBI taxonomy): Eukaryota > Metazoa > Annelida > Clitellata > Crassiclitellata > Lumbricidae > Aporrectodea > Aporrectodea caliginosa. The sequence goes on from JACEVL010000217.1 coordinate 993,653, forward strand.
ACACTGTGTGGGGAGCATTTGGTCAAGAAACTGATCTTGTTCTAATCATATTCAGTAGAGTGTAACAGATCATATTGCTGTTGAAGATGATATTCTGTTTAACAAAATATACAGTAAATTATTATTTTGTCTCTAGGCACCTCAGATCCACCACGAATTAAAAACTTATTATTAGTAGGGGAGCGTGTCCTGCATTGGGTCAATATTCTCATTTGAATGCATAAAATAGGTGTTAGTTGCAGTATATATTTTGTTGTTACAGAATATACGTTTACTGAGGTCATAAAATATACAGTAAAACTATTGAGTTTGATTTTCTATGAGTGGCCTGTGTTGGGACCGTCCCATGCGTGCATGTCCCACATTGTCCCAATGCAGGCCATCAATAGCCGGTGACCTATTTTTCCGATAATTCAAAAGGTAATAAAATTATGCGTATGACCTCCAAATTTCACCATATGCTTCGCAATATACTGTTCTAAATATTTCATGGAAAGTTTAGGCTAAATTAGCCGCAGATATTTAATGCATTGACTGAGACTGTATGAGTAGAAATTTACTTTGAAGCTTTTTAACCTGAAAATTGAGATTTGCAGTATCTCTGTCAAAAGCTTTCTAATTCGCGGCATAAGACGCGTGATCATTGTCCACATTAAATACGTTCGCTGGGCGACACCACACGCGATAATATATAACCACGGCTTAGATACCACCACTGACCCAATGCAGGACATGTCCCAATGCAGGACATTCTCCCCTATGTAGAGAGTCATTCGTATAATGGACATCAGATGGACTAGCCCGTTCCTGCAACTATCATTTGAGGCGGTTCCGAGCCATCAGGAGATCAGTATTTTCGCATGACTTCATATCTATTGTTCACGCTTTCGTCTGCAGCCGCATTGACTACTGCAACTTCTTATATGCAGGTCTTCCCAAAGTTCGTCTGTCAACCCTCCAGTCGGTTCTGAACTCTGCTGCCAGACTGATCGCACGCCTCTCTCGTATCCAATTAAAAATACTCCATTTGGTCTCTAGTGATCATGGCCATGGCCCTACCTGTGTGCTTTCTGCCTCTGCATTCTGTCTGTCTGTCTGTCTCTGTGTGTCTGTCTCTATCTCACTCAGGTCGCTTCGCTGTAGTGATAGATTTGACCTCTTCTTCCCGGACCGGACCAGGACAGCCATTGCTTAACGTAGCGCCTTTGCTATTGTGGGTCCTTCTTCGTGGAATCATCTTCCCAAACATTTTGCTGAGATTTTGGCCACTTCGATTCGATGCTTGAAAACGTTTCTGTTTCCTCGTAGTGCTCACGCTAGGTGCGCCTCTGAATAGTCATTACTGCTAGAGGCGCTTTATAAATGCCCAGATACAATACAATTCAAAACAATGCAATTGTACAGTCACCCGACTCGCCACTCCCTATCAATACCTCCTTTGGCTTTAAGTAATGTAATATGATGTGGCGTGACGTTGAGGGCAGCATTGCGTAAAAGGGTGGGGTAATTTGTTTTAATTAGTTATGCATATTCATGAAATGTCGACTGATTTCTGATGTAGGTGTAGTTGTCCAGCTTCGTTGACAACGACTACAACTCGTACCACAACAACGACCAAGACCACAACCAAACCAATTACAACGACCAAGATCACAACCACAAGTGTTGATCCAACTACAACGCCCGACTTTACGGTTCCTCCGACAGCTGGTCCTATGACGGATACTCCGACAGAAAATCCTTTTACGGATACTCCGACAGAATCTCCTTTTACGGTTCCTCCGACAGCTGGTCCTCGAACCATTAGTCCGACTCCTTTCTTAGTTGATCCATATCCATACGGTTACTAGTGGCATGACCTCAGTCACAGATTCAGTTTGGGTAAATAATAAGTTACGATTTTATTTTTCACTTAGGCCCATGCAACTACTTTACAGCATTGTACATACATATAAAGATAGTGCATACATACATTCGTGTATGTATGTATGAGCTCTTGTTATAGCGCCCCTTCAAGATTTCTACTCAGAGGCGCTCCCGACTACAGCGCGGACACCATCGGAGTTTCACGCCGAAGCGCATGAGCAACTGAGTGAAGGACTTGCTCAGGGTCCCTACGCGGCGAAATGTCTATATATAATATATATTATACACACACAACATACACACCTACACATACATACATGCATGCATACACGCATGCATACATACATAGTGCAAGCATACTACATACATACATACACATATCAGGTAAGTCCCGATTACCATTAGCATATTTCAATAGGCTGCTACAAATTTAATTCTTATTCTCGTTGTACACGCCAATCTTCTTCTAGCTCATTGCTATCATTATTACAGTTCCACTGCCTGTCTTAGCGTTTTGTTAATCAGCCTTTAACTTAAGATTGCGCCTGATCTTAGAAGGTCGGCCTTAGAGCAAATATAGAGTTTAAATAAATCAGTTTTATCACGCAAACGTTTTTGTTACGGAGGATATTCATTATTATAACATTGGCGTTACACTTAGTTGGGCTGCTAACTATATATAATTTCGTTTATTGTCTGAGAGTTCGGGGTTCAAATCAAGGACAGGGTACTACTATTGCTATTACCAATATTATTATATTATTATTATTATTATAACTTAGTGGCAATATCCAAACTAAAAACACGACACTCTACAAACAAAATTATAAAGTACGCGGATGACAGCTACCTCCTTATTCCATCAACAAATAGCGAATTGATAACGTCCGAAATCGATCATGTCACCAAATGGGCTGATTCTTGCAATTTAAAACTGAATCATTCTAAGATCCAAGAGATGATAGTTCGTCGACCAATGAGAGGGTTGGGTGTTGATCTTCCAAAAGTTACACCGGGCCTCGCCAGGGTAAAGCACATGAAGATCCTAGGTGTCACTTTGTCAGAACAATTCAACTTCGACACGCATGTTAATAACATTGTCATTAAGGCTAGGCAGTCAATGTATGCCCTCCGCGTTCTAACAGCACATGGGTTAAAGGGCCAATCTCTGTGTGATGTAACAAATGCTACCACAGTGTCGCGGATGCTCTATGCGGCCCCGGCGTGGTGGGGCTTTGTGGGGGTAGAGGGACGCTCTCGTCTTCAGGCAACTATACGGCGACTGGTCCGGTCTCGTTATCTACCGGAATCCTACCAAAGTTTCGAGCAACTTTGCAGAAAAGCAGACTCTAACCTCTTTTCTACCATCATCAGCAACCCTGCACATGTATTACATCAACTACTGCCTCCCGTGAAAACTGTTTCATACTCGCTACGTCCCAGAACCCACAATAGAATAATACCCAAGGCAAACTCTCTATCTCGTAAAACATTTGTCACACGGATGCTTTATAATTTAATTTTTATATATTTGATGATCTTTGTACACCAAAATGCGGTTAGTAGTTGGTTTTCAATAAAGGATATACTTGCTACTTATTATTATTTTATAAAAAAATTGCTATAAGGAGCAGGAAATTTGTCTGGAGGGTAGGCCTCGTCTTCAGGGTTTGCAGGAAAAGTGCCGTTGAATGCGACCAAGTTATAGCATTGGACGCAAACAGACAGACGCTGGAAAAGAAATGATGTCTCGCGTCTGTCGCCATCATTACGACGGCCTTTCACTAATGAAGTCCAGAGTCTTGAACGGGCCCAAAGTTCGATGGCCACGGGCTGAAACAGATGAGATGTAGGAAGCCCCTTAACTTAAGGTTGGCGCCTGATCTTACCGAGGTCGGCTCCTTAAGAGCAAATTATTATTATTAGTATTATTATTATTATTATTATTATTATTATTATTATTATTATTATTTTATTATTATTAATATTAATATTATATTATTATTATTATTATTATTATTATTATTATTATTATTATTATTATTATTATTATTATAATAATAATATTATTATATATTATTATTATTATTATTATTATTATTATTATTATTATTATTATTAATATTATTATTATATTATTATTATATTATTATTATTATTATTATTATTATTATTATTATTATTATTATTATTATTATTATTATTATTATTATTATTATTATTATTATTATTATTATTATTATTATTATTATTATTATTATTATTATTATTATTATTATTATTATTATTATTATTATTATTATTATTATTATTATTATTATTATTATTATTATTATTGTTATTATTATTACTACTACTATTATTTATTATTGGGTCATTAAAATTTTATAAAGCGCCCCTTCAAGATAACTACCCAGAAGCGCTCCCAAATCCAGTCCGAGAAAAACGGTAAGTTTTCAAATGGCCTTAAAACGTATCAGTAATTGGTCTAGAGAATAGGCACAGCTACCGAGGGAGGCCGTTCCAAACTGTAAGGTCTACGACAGAGAATGCGCGGTTTTGCATAGCCGCTGCGCGGGAAAACGGGTCCACCAGAACCCTCTCCCAGCAGAGCGAACGGCGCGACTACCCGGACCCCGATACCGGCTGACAAAGGTCTATTAGGTGACTGGTGCAAGACTAAGTTGTCATCGCCAGACCGTAGAGACAACTCTATGCGCTGTGGACAGGAAGCCAATGCAGAACCTCCAACAAATACATCTGAGGACATGATCATATTTTTGTGTTTGGTCGCTAAGGCGTGCTGCGGCTCGCAGTACGCGATTAAGACAAGACAACCGGCAGACCAGAATAGAAGGTTAAACAGCAATCACGCCGTGCCGTAATGAAGACACGGTCAAAGGTTGTTGCAGTAGTTATTATTAGTAGTAGTTGTTGTAATAGTAGTGGCAGTAGTAGTAGTAGTAGTAGTAGTAGTAGTAGTAGTAGTAGTAGTAGTAGTAGTAGTAGTAGTAGTAGTAGTAGTAGTAGTAGTAGTAGTAGTAGTAGTAGTAGTAGTAGTAGTAGTAGTAGTAGTAGTAGTAGTAGTAGTAGTAGTAGTAGTAGTAGTAGTAGTAGTAGTAGTAGTAGTTGTTGTTGTTGTAGTAGTAGTTGTAGTAGTAGTAGTAGCAACAGCAGCAGCAGCAGTAGCTGTTGTAGTAGTGTTCTTCGCATTCGTCTTTTCTTCGCATTACTTCTCAACTTCTTATTCTTCTTCGCGTTACTTGTTACAATGTTATTCTTCTTCGCATTCTTCTTCTAACTGACAACTTTATCTTTTTGTGTGAAGAGAGCCTAAGATATTTATAATAATATATTAGTCTTAAATTGCAATGACAGTATCTCTGCGCTGCCTAACACGTCTGCATGAAACCTGAATTCAAGTGAGGTCTATAATACTAATCCTTCAGTAGCCTTTTGCGGTTGAAAAGAATGTTCTACTAAATCTTAAATTTACAGCAACATTTTTATAAATTTTGTGTCTATTTTTGTGCAGATATTCAGAAATAAAACACGTGTAGACGTTCGACAGCGTATCGAAATTCTGACTTTCGTCGCCAAATAAATCGATTGAACTTTCTGTTCGAATCGAAAACACATATATTTGGTGGCTTTGATTTATGATGAAATAAAAAGTGTTCAGCAGGAACATTATAGTTTTTCTGTTATTCTGTCTTATTTCAACCGTTTGCTTTTACCGATCATGTTATACGCGATTGAAATAATATTCTGTATTAAATAAATAAGGTTCCAAAGGTAGGTATCCGGACAACTCCTCCCTGGACATTTCCCCCGGACATTTCCTCCCGCCATTTCCCCCTGGATCTTCCCCCGGGCGTTTCAATAGGATAACACGCTCCGGATATTCTCGCTACATGAAAAGCAATTTTATATGAATAACGAATTTATTTGACATAAGGTAAAACAAAATAACAGAAAACTACTACTTGTGTTTATTAAAAGCAATTTTATATGAAAAACGAAGTTAATTGATATAAGGTAAAACAAAGTAACAGAAAATTACTACTTGTGTTTACTAAAAGCAATTTTATATGAAAAACGAAGTTAATTGATATAAGGTAAATAAAATAACAGAAAATTACTACTTGTGTTTATAGCAAAGTTTTTAGTTCTAAGTTTAAGCTCGCTTTATTAGCTACACACAGTGTTCACAAACTAATGTTAATTAACACTCAAAGCATTTGAAGCTTGGTTGTTTTCCCAATTTGTTGCTATATAATTATTAACAAAGAAGTTGTTGATTGAGTAAATATCTAAACTTTATTAAACCTTAATTTGAGTCATCAAAGTGACTAATCAGTAATTATTTAAGACTCAAAGCATTTGAAGCTTGGCTGTTTACCAAATCTGTTGCTATGTTAACATAGAAGCTTCATAAATCTGTTGTTGGGGGAAATATCCGGGGAGTGTTATCCTATTGAAACGCCCGGGAGCAAATTCAGAGGGAAATGACGCGGGGAAATTTCCGGGAGGAAATGTCCAGAGGGAATTCTCCTAGACCCCAAAGATAATACCGCTTCCCTGAATCGTTAAATGGAGACTGCGTTTAGTTCAAAGTAATAATTTATTATTGCAGAGATTCGAGCCTGCTCCAGAGATTTTGCCTAATGACCTTGAAGTGTTTGTTCATGCAAACCTGTCCCTGTTATCAAGCAGTAGACCTATAATTTGATACCGGTTTCTCGAAACTGTCTATTCCCACTGGATAGGAGAGCTTTACTTTCCTATCATGTATCTCTATTACTGCTTTCTCTATTTATATATAATTATAAATAAATCAACCTAAATATATATATAAATATATAATTATATATATACAGAGAGAGAGAGAAAGAGAGAGAGAGAGAGAGAGAGAGAGAGAGGGGGAGAGAGAGAGAGAACTGGCCATCATACGGCCATGAAATAAATTTTGCATAGATATTACAATCAATGTCTAAAGGGCGTGCCACTATTCACTATTTATTCGTTCAAGAGGATGCACTGTCTTTTGGTAGTGCCTTCCGTCTGTGAACAAACTGTAACGGGATCGAGTCTGGTAAGAGGAGTCCGTGTAGCCGCTGTAGCGACCTCGAGTCACTTGCACCTAATTGCCTATGTCACCAAACAGTAGTATTTGATATAAGATGGACGTTAGATACGAACATCTCAGGTGAACTGGGGGCCGTCCATAAATGACGTCACGCACCTAGGGGGAGGAGGGTCAGAAATTTGTGACGATGTGTGACATGGGGGTGGGGGTCTGAGTTGTGTGACGTCACACCAGGTCTATGTTATTAAATTTAACAATTAACAACAATTTAATTTTAATAATAACAGCATTAATTTTGAGGATTAAATTTTCATTATTTTTTTAATTATTTTAATGTATACGGGCACCATTATTAATAATTTTCTAATTATTTCAATATTTCGTCACCGTTAGATTTTAAATATTCATGCTTTCGCTATTTGTTCCGTGAAGGAGCATTTTGCTTCGCCATGGAAATTGGTTTTAGGGGTGGGGGTCAGAGCTTTGTGACGTGATTTTCAGAGGGGGTCTTACTTTTTGTGACGAAGTGTGACGAGGGGAGGGGGGGTTAAAATCGGCCAAAATAACGTGACGTCATTTATGGACGGCCCCTGGCCTCGTGTTCAGAACCTTGGAATTCGACCACTATCAAGGCAAGGTTCGCTGTACAGCGGAAATTGGGCATTTCACTTTGTAATTTTGGGCCTTACCTTATTGCACATTTCAATAAACCTCTTTTTCTGGCAATTTTAATTTCAAAGGCGTTAATAAAGTGCGAGTTCGCGTTGAGTCTTATTAAGGAAAGATTCATTTCATGGACAGCGTTGAGCTGAACACTCAGTGAGCAGCATTTGAAATATACACGGTGACTCGGTGAGTCATAAATAACGTGCCCCAACATATTTTAACATAACTTCGTCAGGTAGAGATGATTATGTCAAAGACATTTTAAGTAAAGATAAAAGAGTTATTACTGAGAATTAAGAAAGATAAGGTTTTTGTTCAAATTGACCTCCTTGGTCATCCACACATATAGGCGCCGACTTTTGGTTTTGTCTCTGGGTGACACTGCCTGGGTTCTACCCCAGTCCCCATTAATTGTTTTTATATTCTACATTGCCATAGGTGATTTTTAGTGCATTTTGGGGAAGAAAATTGTTTTCTTGTAAAGGGTTACATGGTTAGAAAAAGTATATGCAATGTTGGGTTTTTGTGTTGTACTGCCTCACAAGTTGTGAGATTACTGGAATATAAAGTAAAAAAATTGAATTAAAGGTCTGATTCTTCTAGGTGCCAAGCACCCACTGAACTTTCTCTCTGGGTGCATTGGCACCCATGGCTCCCAAGGAGTCGGCGCCTATACATCCACACATGCGCGGAGATGCGTATCCCACTGCGTGACTGACTCATCGATGATGCGCTGGTCCATATTTTGGTCTCAAGCCTCCACAATTCGATGGCGCCGCTCGTTGACGTCATGCAAACGACACTACAGTGGATCTCTTCTTGCATGCCATTCCACAATTATCGTGTAGTGTAAGCTTACCGGATTTAAATGGCCAAAAACAAGGTGGGATAAAATCAGGGTTTTCAGTTTACAATGACTCGACCGTCTACCAAGCTCTGTTCGCAAGAGCACTATCCTGCTGGATGATGAAATACTCCGTTACCTCAAGAATGTCTGGGAAAAGACCATGCACTAGTAGAACATCTCGGTTATAATTATTGTCCATTGACCTTAACACCCGGTTCGATTAAATGGACGACCGTAGGACCGAGTGCAGAGACCTCGACAGATATCGGATTTGCTGAAAGTTTGTCGAGTGCGCAAAAGACGATTTGCTGGAACGTCCCTCTGCCTTGTGCCGACGGATACATAAAATTATACTGATTGTTACTGGGTGCTGCTACAGTGAAGAGTTTTTCATCAGTAAACCAGATGAAACTGACTAGGCTTACATGATACATCCGCAATAGCCGACTAGAACGTTGCAATATCCCTTGTTTGCTAGCTTTAATGGCAAGCTTATAGAATTGCCCTGTCCCATACCCGATCAACTAAATTTCTTGGAGTAGGCCTATGTTTTGACGAATGTCTGACTTGGAATGAACATATCAATATTATTGCTGGCAAAATTTCCAGAAACCTTATACTAGCGAGAATAGCTTACCTTAACCCGGTTCATCTTCGTTAAAAAATGTGTCCCTATAATTATAACTTAGGGGAGGGTGCTCCAAGATGCCCACGCTAAGGAAAATTGTGAGTTTCTTCTGTGTGGATTGCAAGAGAAGTACATGTTTGTACCCAATGCAAAGACTGATCATTAATAAAGCAACTACAGCAACTATAGAAGTTAATTCAATAAGATCATGTCTGTAAATTTAAAAAGTAGATGTCTTCAAACTGGGCATCTTAGGAACCCCGTACTACAAGACGCCCATAGGATGGGCATCTTGGAACAATGGAAAATTACTTAAGCAAGTATTATGGCAATCATGCATTTTATAGACTAAAGAAGTAAACTGTAATGAACTAAACAAACTGAACCATAAACTAAAATACCCTAAAGCTACTAAGCAAATTAGTTGTCTTTTTGGGTGGTGTTCCACTTCTTGCTTATCTTCCCCTTGGTTTGTCTTGCCTGCATGTAAGTTTGTTTCTATTGTTTAATTCCTTCATTTTGTTTTTTGCTGTAACTGTGTCTGAAAATGCAGTGTCCTTACAGCTTGCCACAGATTTAGTCTGTTTTGGCATTGTTTTCAACTTTATCTTTCCTGTCTGTTCTAGTAACTTCTTTTTCTATGGTAAAGTCACTGAACTGGTAAACACCTCAGACGTCTGCTTTCCTTTTTGTATTTTCAATCTCTTGGATTCGGGCAATGGTAACATAGAGTCAATAACCACTGATAAATGAGCAAGTATAATGTATACATGTACCTATTCTTGCAGAAGAAGGACATTATGACTGGGCACCTTGTAATCTCTATGCTTCCTATACATTCAAGACGCCCATGGGCATCTTGTAATCTCTATGAGTCCTATACATTCAAGACGCCCATGTGCACCTTGTAATCTCTATGAGTCCCATACATTCAAGACGCCCATGGGCTTCTTGTAATTTTCAAGTTCTTCCCTACTGACGCCATTTTATTTAACTATGTCAATGTTTGCAAGTTTAATAAAACCTTAAAAATAACTAAAAATGGATCCAAACTAAACGTCGAAAAGCGCGCCTTGGCAGTTCTTAAGGTTAAAGAGAAAATTAGTCATATTCATAAATGTGTACTTACGCAGAAGTAGTAAAAATTTAGAAAATTGATTAATCACGCCAATATCTCGAATATTGAAACTCTACCGCTAAGGAAGGTTCGCACGATGTCGCTGCATGCAAACACACAGCTAAAATACGAATCTGAATAGTTCTATACGTTTTAAAGGGGGTGGGCGTCTTATACACCCTGGGCATCTTGTAGCACTCTCCCCTAACATAATTCATGTAGATGACCAACAATTTGATGAAATTTCTCTAGCCAAGTACGATGTAAATTATTACTTATGAAATGCTGGACCAGCCTAAACTATAATAATGACATCACGATAACCCCGTTACCCCGACAATAAAGCGGCAAGCTTATAGAATCGGGGACTCAACTTTTCCGATATAGCGCTATAGTAAGGAGGTAAGTGTCATCTGCAAAGTTGAACATGGTTTCCAGCTGAACAGTTTACAAATTTAAACTAATATCCTTCAAAATCCGGAGTCTGACGCCAGAAAATATTTAGATACTCCAGGTCCTGGTATCGATAGATGCACAGTTGTATAAAAACGTGTTCTGAGGCGCTAGATTTACTTTTAACAAGTACAAAACTCAAGCGAGATAAATCCATCGACAGACTCGTAGTGTTACGTCTATAAAAACTAGTTTTATTACTACTACTACTACTACTACTACTACTACTACTACTACTACTACTACTACTACTACTACTACTACTACTACTACTACTACTACTACCTCTACTGCTGCTGCTGCTGCTGCTGCTGCTGCTACTACTACTACTAATATCATCATCATCATCATCATCAATATCATCAGCACCATCGTCTTCATCATTACTATTATTACTATCATTATTATAATCATCATCATCATCATTATAATCGTCACCATCATCACCACATCAGCCTATTATTATTTCTAAGTGGTAGCTAGGCCTATTCAGCCTATTGGCCTGGCAGGTACTGGGACTATGATATGGGAAGGCAAACCAATAACGTTGCGAGTCGGGTTCGGGCACGGATATAACCGCGGGTACGGGTCAGACCGGGTATTAATTTTGAGTACGGGTCGGGTACGGGTAACAGGACTATGTTACGGGAACGGGTGGGGTAGTAAAAAACGCTCCACGCGCAAACCTCTAATCTCGGTACCACAGTTCAAGACAGTTTTGTAACCTGATGCAGAATTATGATTAACCCTATGACGCACACCTGGGGTCCATTAGACCCCATCGATAAAACTTTCTTGAATAGTTGCGTTGATACAAAATAATAGTAAAAATCTGAAATAATTCAAATTCCTCAGCAATTCATCCCTCTACATATGTGGAAAAATTCGAAGAGTTTAGAATTCTTGGTTTGATGATACAAAAATAAGAAAGACACTAGGGCATATTTAGCACACCTGGGGTCCAGCAGACCCCAGGCTGTAACATTGATTCGCCCATCGACTGTAACATTGATTCGCCCATCGACTATGATATATTCCAGGCTACGTTACATAAACAAATACGCACATACATGCAGACATACACACATGCCTACATGCATGCATACATATATACATACATGCATACATACAAGCATACATACATTACATACATATATACATCCATCATATACACATATATATATTGTTGCGAGTTCCCCCTCTATAATAAAGCTCAAGACGTTGTCTAGTTTTAAAGGTATAATTCTCAACAAAAAGACAAATTAAAACGATACATTACCGACCCGTAGACAAGGGTGGAAAACGGTTCGCTCTATTGCAGCAAGACCGCCGACGAAACAAAGTCTTCAACACAGCAACAGGCTGACGACCTTAACAAACTCAAGCAACCTTGAGTAACCAAGAAAAGTGGAACTTGCCACGAAACGAACTTGACTAACATGCGCCCGGAAGATCTCAGACAAGACGAACTGCACAAAGGCCGTATCATCGGAGACTTCGAATACGCCCCTTACTCTACCTCCTTATATAGGAGAATTTCCCACTAGAGGTCTCCCCTCAGCTAAGGAAACCACCCAAGCGTATCCCTTGCCCATCCCAGGACTGGTTAAGCCATGGGATCCTAACACACCCCCGGACTTCCAAAAAGGCAAAAACCAGAAGGGTTTTTGACTTAACTACCTAACTAACATGCACAATGAACAAAAATCACAATCAAAATCAAAAATCTATATACACAAATATATTAATATACGAAACGAAAACATTTAATTTAGACACACTTACGACGTTCAGTCACGTCGCCCCTAAGCATGATCATTCACTATTTACGAACGACGGACGACTCAACAAATCCGGCAGGAGATTCTCTCTCCCCGGACGATGCCTAATGTCCAGAGCGTACTTTTGTAGCTCCAAACTCCATCGCAGTAACTTATCATTGGAGTTCGCCATCGAGTTTATGAAAGTGAGTGGGCTATGGTCAGTGAAGACCACCACCGGCGCAGAACCAAAATATACGGAGAATGTCCGTATCGCCGTTACCAGAGCCAACGCCTCCTTCTCCACGGTCGAATAGCGTCTCTCGTGTATCCGAAGCTTTCGACTGTAATAACATACAGGATGCTCGACGTCCTCGTAGATCTGGAACAAGCATGCTCCCACACACACCTGCGAAGCATCAACAGCAACGAAAAACGGTCGATTATAATCAGGCGGTTTAAGAATTGGTTTGGACGCCAATCTTGACTTCAAATCAACAAAAGCCCTTTCTGCTTCAGCAGACCACACAAATTTATTCCCTTTCTTCAGAATTTCAGTGAAGGGATTTGTCAAATCTGAAAAATGTGGCAAATATCTTCTGTAATAGCTTGCCAACCCATACAAAGACTGCAATTATTTCTTATTAGTCGGCGTTGGAAAGTTAAGCATTACTTCCACCTTTTGTGAACGTGGAGACACAATTCCCCGACCCACATGATGACCCAAGAAATCCACCTCAGCATTAGCAAATACACATTTCTTCACATTCAACGTCAAATTAGCATTTTGCACACGTTGCAACACTTGCTGTAAATGATTCATGTGACTAGACCATGCCATACTGAAAATAATGACATCATCAAGATATGCATCACAAAAAGACTCCAAACCCGCAAAAACCTTCTTAACTAGCCTACTGAATGAACTTGGTGCATTCCGAAGCCCAAAAGCCATGTATTTCCATTGGAAATGTCCATTAGGTGTTACAAAAGCTGTACATTCAACCGCTGATGGCGCTATAGGAATTTGCCAGTACCCTTTTGTCATATCCAATTTTGTAAGAAATTTCGCCTGCCCAACTTTATTTATGAGAGTTTCCACTCGAGGCATCGGAAATAGATCAGGTATCGTAACTGCATTCAGTTTCCTGAAGTCAGTACACAACCTTAGCGTACCATCGGGTTTTGGAACCAACACTATTGGTGCCGCCCACGGACTCTCAGATTCCTCAATTATGCCTGATTGCAACAAATCCTCTATTTCTTCGTTTACCAACTTTAACCTGTCCGGATGAAGTTGATATGGTGACTGCCTCATCGGTCTTACTCCGTCCATCAGCTTCACATCATGTGACACCACAGTTGTCCTCCCTGGTTTGTCACTAAACACACTCTGAAATTTGCACAACACATTTGTTAAATCATCAATCTGACTCTGATTTAAATGATCCATGTTAACAGACTCCAAAAATGACGTAGACATGCCTGTATCAGAAATCAAAACATTCACTTCAGGTTCACCATCAACAACCAACACCTTTTCCACTTGCCGTGCCAAATACTTCTTCATGAGGTTCACATGCACAACCCTCTTCGCTTTCCTCCGATCTGGAGTACCGACGAGATAATCCACCTCCCCAAGTCTTTTCAGTACCGGATAGGGACCACAATACTTTGCTTGTAAGGGTTTACCAATCAAAGGTAACAACAGTAACACTTGTTCACCCTTCTCAAAAGTAACAGACTTCGCATGCAAATCATACCATTCCTTCGACTTAGATTTATGCACCA
>JACEVL010000217.1:1009849-1167349 GCA_020284085.1 Aporrectodea caliginosa
AGCCTCACAACCACAAGTACAACTACAACGCCCGACTTTACGGATACTCCGACAGAAACTCCTTTTACGGATACCCCGACAGAACCTCCTTTTACGCCTCCTCCGACAGAATCTCCTTATACGGATACTCCGACAGAAACTCCTTAGATATTATATAAGGTGAAGCATCTGGAACGGCTATTATTATTTTTTTTCGCCCGAGGTAGAAAAAATCCCTCAGGCTCTAAGAAACTAAGCATAATTGTGTTTTACGGGTTCTCGTCTCCATCGTGTTGCATAAAGGAGCCCCTAAAGGCCGCGGCGTTAAAGCGCTGCATGCAGACGGACAATCGCTGGAACAGGTGAGTCGTCTCGCGGGGGTTCCCCGTTGCCTCCGTCATCCGACGGCTGTAGCCTCCTGTAAGAACTTTTATAATTAATTATTACATCTTATTATTGCATTATTATTATTATTATTATTATTATTATTATTATTATTATTATTATTATTATTATTATTATTATTATTGGCTATTAATATTAAATGGAGCAATTTAGAATGCATCACTGTCGAGGAAAAACAGATGGCGTTCCCGCGTTGGACAGCTACCGAGAGTCTTTGCAATAAATACTTTGTTTCGCGGGTGTCATGGGTTGCATCCGTCAACCTTCGTCCGAGCTCCAACACAAAATTCAATCCTTCTGAGCTTCAAGCACCGCTGGACTCAAGTGCTACCGCCACAAAAGTATGTGTTCCGGTGATTGTGGCCTATTTCAATCTCTTGGCGTCGGCTGCCCGGTTTGCGGCCTCACCCGCTTCGGTTGATGTTGTTGCCAGATGTGACTTGCGAATGTGTCCGAAACTATCACATCCCAAGTGAGGCATCTTCCGCATGACCCCTGGATAAGTGTCACGCCGTCCGGTAGTTTACCGTCTTCTCTGGTGAGGCCCAACGGTTCTTTCTGGAGAAACGATGTTGGCTTTCCGAACGATCGCCAGATAGGCATCGTTCAGTATGTTGGGCCGTTGATGTCTGCTAGCAATTTTTTCTCTGTTTCTGGCGTCGACTCCTTCTCACCACAGTGACAATACATCAGGTTGCACAGTGTTCTCCCGAGTTTGATTCTAACCGTTGATCCGATTACTTCGTCAGTTTAGCGGAGTCCCAGTGCAGTAACCTGATGCGCTAGCAACCAATCTCCAACGTGTGGTGCCTGAGAGGCCAAGAGACGAGACCGATCTAGTGCATTGTTCGCCGACTCGTGCAGATTTTTACATGATTTACTTGTCCCGCGGCTATCTCATTCTTTTTGACGATTGAGCTGTTGATCCTGTTGGTGGTTTGCAAACACATGCTTTCTCAGAGCTGTATTTCATGAGATCGTCTGAGGCATCAGCTGATTACGCTTGTGAACATATTATTTATTATTATTATTATTAGTAAGAGTTATTATTATTATTATTATTATTATTATTATTATTATTATTATTATTATTATTATTATTATTATTATATTATTATTATTTATAGGACATGTTATGAGGCAAAATATTGAAAACAGTCATTTGGTCCTGGGCCATTGTTTTTGCAATCCGAGTTTTCTAAAACGGATGAGAGTTTTCAATTTGTAGGGCGGCTGATAGGATTGCTGTAGTAGATGACTGGTTCTCAGACGCTGCCTGACACCAAGCTGAGAGATCTTAAGCCTCCAGTTCTTGAGTTAAACTGCAGCAGCAGCAAGCAACTTAATCAGTAGTAGTAACAGCAGTAGCAGCAGCAGTAGTAGTAATAGTGTTCTTTACATTCGTCGTTTCTTCGCATTACTTTCACCTTCTTATCCTCTTCGCGTTACTTGTCACAATGTTATTTCTTATTCTGCATTCTTCTTCACTGCCAACTTTAATTTTTATTGTGCAGGCTACAGAAATTCTAAGTAATTAAATAAAAGTCTTAAATTGCATTGACAGTTTTACTGCTCTGCCTAACACGTCTGCATGAAACCTGTATTCAAGTGAGGTCTATGCTAATTCTTCAGTAGCCTGTTGCAGACTGTTTGCAGTTGAGAAGAATGTTGTACGAAAACTCAAATTCCAGCAGCAAGTATTTTTACAATTTTGTGTCTATTTTTGTGCATATATTCAGAAATAAAACACGTATAATAGACGTACGACAGCGTAGCGAAATTCTGACTTCCCCGCCAAATAAATCCATTTACCTTTCTGTTCGAATCGGATAAACATTTGGTGGCTTTGATATATGAAGAAATAAAAAGTGTTCAGCAGTTTTTCTGTTATTCTGCCTTTTATTTTAACCGTATGTTTTAACAATCATGTTAACTCGATTGAAATAATATTCTGGAATTAAGAAATAATGTCTGCCATTATACAGCCCAAAGGTTCCAAAAATAATACTGCTTCCTTGAATCGTCTAATGGACAATGTTATTAAAAGGGAATAGGTGGGAGAGGCAACAGGGACAATTCCAGCAGCCAGCAGCAGATATGGAGATAATATTATGTTCAGCATGGTATTTTTTCTCACAAAGAGCACAATTAATCATCTTTTGTCCATCTGATAACGCATGAGCACATAAACTACACTTAATTAAACAAACGCCAGTGTACTTTTCACCAGGCATTTTAAATCAACACAGCGGTCTGGAGCCAGAGAACAAGACCGCAGCAAATAATAACAAGTTTTATACAGTCGGGAAATTAAATCAAGCACTGGAGCCGAGGTAAACAAGAGAGCAGTCATTATGTGGTAGTGAGTAACTAAGATACAATTGAGTAGGCATTAAGATGAGTAGCTATAGATAAAATTAACTGGCTTAATCTGGCTACGAGAGGTAAGATCAGGTAAGTACAGGTAGGTCAGTGCAGGCACCTGTAAAATGTAAAACAGAACAGATAATCGTCAACATCCTATGGGTCCATCATAATCGTCATCATCTTCATAAAACATTCTATGACAAAAATGTAGGGATCTAGGCTAACAAGTGTTGGAATGAATATGATAATCGTGAAAATAATCAAATGATCAAATTCCATAAGGGGATGGATTAAGAACACAAATTCAGATTCAGAAGTCAAACTACTATGAATTCAGTAGTAGCAAACAATCACAATAGATTGGCAGTAGCATCACAATAGACTGAGCATTGATCCCTGTTACTGAAGAATCAGCTTTACTCATATTTAAGTAAATAGCTTAATCAAAAATAAGGGGGACTATGTCGAGGCAAGAGTGGATCATCTTAGATTGTGGTAATCAGTAGGAGGAGAAAAGAGAAGAATTAGTTTCACAAAGGTCATTGAAAATAGGATGTTAATTACTTTAGCTTGTGGCAACAGATCACTAGCAATGGGGTACAAAGAACAATGAAGACAGATAAAGGTTATGCGACAGCTCCAGTGCTCCACAAATAATAAAAATAATTAAAAATTGCATATGCATCAACGGAACAGAAATTCAGAAGATCCCAGAAAAATAACTGGTTAAAAACAAAGTGGGAGCCCAATGCTAAGAAATCAAAACATCCTTCATCTCCTCAAAACACAACAGTCAGATGAGACGGAGAATCAGTCAAACAAACAAACTGCAATAATAACAGGACATAGTTTGTCCCTGTATGCCAGGCCACATCACACTGAGTCGGATCAGCGCATAATGATACTCATAATCACAAGTAAGTATCAACTTAAAAACAAAAGTCGGAAGTCAATGCAAAACAAATCCGATCAGATCAGGTTGCAACAACCAGTTCGAAGGAAATGTAAGCTGAGAAACAGAAATCATTTTCAACAGGAGAAATAAGATTAAGTTCATATGTAGCACCCAAGACTTGTCTTCAAGTTCCTGATTACTAAATTTCTTTAATCGCAATCAGACAGACACATAATGAATAATTCAATGGGCAACAGACATCCAAGTAAAAACATAATAGAAATTACTTCGGTCTCGTGAATGAATTGGTGAGTTCATCTCAAATATCTGGTAAGCTTAGTTAGGTACAATCCAGTAAAGACAGTTGAAGTCGAGTTAAGTCATGCAAGGTCGTAGGATCAGACTGCATGGAGTGCCGTGGATCATTCTTGCGGAAGGTCTTGTAGGTGGTTCATTCGTCTGGGCTCTCAGTGGGCGAATCACTGAGCTTGATGAAGGTGGGGCTACCAGAAGTCCAAGTTGAGGTTATTTTCTTATCTCGCAGCAATTTCCTTGCGTTCGCAAAGATAGTAGCGTTAGCCTTCGTGAGGTTTTCATTGATGAAAATTGTGTTGACTTCCTGCAGAAGCTGGCTTGATGTGCGGCGAAGCAGTTTGTTAGCTGAAAAACTCTGTTTCTGACTTCCCGGGATGCAAATTTCACCAAAGTTCAGAGGTGCGCACATAAGTAGACTGGAAGAGGTGAGTTTTCAGTTTAGAACGAAAAACAGTCTCGCTAATAGAGTTGCTAACAGTCATGAGGAGGCAGAGAGTTCCAGATGGAGGTACCAGCAACTGGGAATGAACGCCGGCCAAAGACAAGGCGTGTACCAGGAACAACGTACTTTCCAGCAGATAATGATCAAAGAGAGGAGCGGCCTTTAACAGAGTTGTAAGGTGTGACCATGGAAGATGAGTATAGGATGGCAAATGATCTGTCCGTGCTCTGTACACGAAGAGTGACAGCTTGAAGCGGATACGTTCACAGACAGAAATGCAGTGTAGAGAACGAAGAGCGGTGTGATATGGTCTCGGTTCGAGAGTTCAAGACAGTTTTGTAACCTGATGAAGAATAATTATTATGATTAAAGGAAGCAGTGTGCATTCAGGGAGCCCATAGAGTATACAATTGCAATAGTCAAGTCGCATATGAATAAGGCATCAGTATCAGTGTTTCCAGTGAGGCTGAGTCAAGAGTAGAACAAAGCTGTCGAATTCTGAGGTAGAACAAGTAGGCCTACTCCAAAGAGATTGCAGCTAGTTTGTAGTTTGAGGGAAATTGATGAGTCAAGGATGACTCCAAGATCCCGAACAGTAGATGATGGAGAGAGTAGAGAGCTGGAAGTAGAGAGTGAGCGTTCAGCAGTCTGTAGGAGCTGAGAGGAACGGTCAAACCAGATGAGTTCGTATTTGCCAGGGTTAAGTTTGAGGCACATAGACAGAATCCATAGCATGAAGTCGTCAGCGCAGGCACGAAGTTTCTTTGTAGCATCTGCGACTTCATTCAGTCGTAGATGTGCATAGAGTTGGGTATCATCAGCGTAGAAATATGAAATGGGTAAGTGGGATTTTCACCACATTCATGCTACTGTTTGTGTTTCTAAAACGAAAGAACAATTTTATATGAAATATGTCGCATCAAATGCAAAATTATCGATATTAGCTTCCAAAGAAATGAAGTTGATGGCGTCCGAATTCAGCTATCCATGGGACATGGGAAGATCTATTAGCAGACGATGTTTGATGCCTTTAACAACAACAAATTACTGCAATAAACATCGACAGGTGCAGTGGATGCCAATTAATCGGAAAAAATTCCTCTATCAAGATATTACCTTTTGGGAATTAATTTACGTTGAAGCATCATAAACTATTATATTGACCCTATTTCTCCTCGGATTGTGAACTTGAGTTGCGATTTATCATGGAACGGTTTACACCAGTTTAAACTCTTGCCATTTTGGCAGATAAAAGCCCATAAAAGGCATTTCCAAATGCATTCTTAGCACAGTGCGAAAAGATTTGTAGATGAATCTTCTGTGTACTCAATTGATAGTTAAATCGCTAATTAATGTCATTGATACATTCTAAGTCGAAGTAATTTGAACTGATGCATTCGTAAGTGTAACTTTAAGTCGAAGTAATTTGAACTGATGCATTCGTAAGTGTAACTTTAAGTCGAAGTAATTTGAACTGATGCATTCGTAAGTGTAACTTTAAGTCGAAGTAATTTGAACTGATGCATTCGTAAGTGTAACTTTAAGTCGAAGTAATTTGAACTGATGCATTCGTAAGTGTAAGTTTGTGTCGAACTGCAAAGACTATGTTGTCATTGCAGTGTTTGATTCATTGTTATACAATCGAATGAAAAATTGTCTATATATGAGGCCGACTTTGCAAATCGGGTGAGGCGAGAGTTAGAATCGTAATCTCCAAAACTTCTAAAGCGCCACTCGAAAGCCAAGCGCAGGGCACCAGCTTATTCACGAGCGCTGCCAAATTAGTGGACAATTACGGAAGTCTTCTACATCCTTGATCGATATTAATAGCACGACAAAGTAGTTTTGATGATATCAGATCAAATCTAATCTGAGTGATTCGATTTAAAAAAATCATTCGCCTTATTAGGTTTTCACATAGAATTCATCTTGAAGGTTTGAACAGTAGATTGGCTTTTCGGCATTTTCTTCATGCCACGACAACCCATGATGGATTGGCGTTTAGAAGACTAAAGTGACAGAAATAGGGCGAGTAGACAGTGGCGTTTGTAGAATAAATTGCAGAAGACGTCTATTCAAAATCGCGGTCTATAGAGGCAACAGCTGAGATAAATCGATGAGCATCTGCTGCTTTCAGTGTAACATTTTTACTATTTGCACAATATCCTGTGCCTCAAAAGCAGAACACTGGAAGTGTAACAACTGCCAATCACTTGCATGACGTTTCTGCATTTAACATTAGCCATTAGATTAAGGGGTAGTTAATACGAGTGTTTATACCTGTGAATGTCATTTGACCAAAACGTCTCAGTATTAAAAGCATGTGCTATATAAGGTGCCGACATGAGCGAAGAAGTCGACTTCTTCTTGAGAGAGCTGAAGAACATGATGACATCCGTCTATGCTCTTTGCTTCGTCGTCTTTCTGTCGCAGGAGCTGGGACGTCGTGCAGTATTGGCTGAAAAGGAAAAATGCCAATTGGTAGCTGATGCTATAAGAAGCGATTCCTGCTGGTATGTGGACAACACCAAACAGATTCTACAATGGTACCGAAAATCACAACAACCCTGTCAGTTGTCATTGTGCTTCGTAAGTATTATACTATCGGACAGAACTGTCTCATCTGCTGTGTTGGAAATCTGCTGTTCCTAGTTATTATCTAAACTGCGCTGTCTCATTATGTTGAAACAACGTGACGCTTTATTACAAATTTAAATTATTGGTTTTGATTTTCTGCATGTTTAACTTCTTTAACCAGGGCTTTGAGTAATTAATATAGCGTAAACACATTTCATGATATTTTGTTCCTTTGAGGACATGATACGCATGGTAATTAAATTGTGTACAGATTTTCCAGGTAATTTTTGGGTGTCCGGACAATTCGGAGCCGGGCAATTCGGAGCGGCCAATTCGCCGTAGACAATCAAACGAGTATTTAAAAATGTAAATCAAATTTTATTTAAGTAAAATATAATAATTTTGTAACTGATAATCTAAAACCACACTACTATGCATAGCAAACAAGTCACAAATTAAAAGTTTAAAAAGTTCTTAAAGCTACGAAGTGAAATTGCAATGAGATGTAGGCCTACTAATGTTTCAACTGATAATCTAAAACCACACTGCTATGCATGAAAATTGAAAAGCCATTCCAAGTTATTTTCTAAGAGAGTCATGTGATAGTGATACATGACCATACTGTGTAATACTAAATAAAGGCCTTTGATGTCATTATTTCACNAAGCTATGCTGAGATCTACTGTTGAGGAAGGCATACAGCTGACCAGGCGTTTTGATACGCTGAAGTTCAGCTGCATAGCGCTCAGCAGAGTGGAACAAACCCTGGTCGCTGGAGTTATCTTTTAACATGGAAACAATTCTTTCTGTTTCCATGCTAATACGCTCCCATGGTCCACTACCACTAGCCACTCTACTAGCCGCACTGTCATCGGTGTCCAAACCATTCACGTCCACAGCACTTGCTGTGCCTGTACTTTCAGGCTCACCGCTAGCTACGGACAACCCTTGTACAGGTGCTGTAGTCAAAGTAGCCACGACCGTCATTGGAGCGAAGAATGTTTCTTCAGCAACAACTTTACCCGTGGCTACACAGTACAGTTGTTGTTTATCAAGCAGTGACAGGTTTGGCGCATTCACAAAGTTCTTGCTATACTTCAGCTGCACGGCTGCCTGATGCTTGCAGAAAGTACCTTGCTGGCCTACATTACATGCGCACACACCAACGTCAGTATTTACTTCATAAAGCACCGAGGAATCCTTACTGGAGCAAACAGAATACAGTGAATCGCCCAGTTCCGAGACACAGTTGGGTGCTGCACTGAGCATTTCCTTCCCTTTGCTTAGAATCTTCTGATACAACAAATGGGGCTTCTGATGACGCCCAAAAGCAGCATTTAGGAGTCGAATACTGTAGTACTTTTCAAGTACTACAGCGATGTAGTCTAGTAAGGCTAAGCTATTAAAAGCTCGTAGACGACACAGAACTATGTCTTTGACAATCCTAAATGTTGCCTCTGCATAGTTATTAGTGTTGTTCCCCTTGTTTAACACATCCATTCGATAGGCCATGCACCACTCCTCCTTTCTCTCCCACAAACATGCCAGATGCTTGCTGAACTTTGATTCTTCTTCATCATCATCATTACTGATCAGTTCATTCATCGTTTGCTCTGCAATCACTCGATCCTCGCAACGAATAACAGACGAGAACTTCTTCATGTACTCCTGTCTTTCATCTCTACCTACTCCATTCTTCCCATCACACAACCAACGCCACAGCGCTTGTGGCACGTGAAACAGACACAGCAGTTGTCGTGTAGCAGGGAACACTGTACGGAGGGCGTTCTTCAGTGCCAGGCTATCATCAGACATGAAGTTTGTGATGCTAACCTCACCCACCGACTGTGCTGCCCAAAGATCCTTCAGTTGAGCCAACGCAGCAGTGTAGCTACGTTCACTCTGCCCTTCATGTAGCGAGACGCCAACAGGAATGGCTCCAGCCTTGCTAGCCATCAGAACAAGAGTGAGGGAGGTGTTTGTCTGGTCACATGAGGCCGAGGTATCGATGAAAAAACTCTGTGGGTTATTGTTCATCGCCAGTGCTCTGATCATCAGAGGCGTGAGAACCGACAGAGCAAACGGACTGTCCTGCAGCATGACGGTATGTCCACTTGCTTCGAGATCAGCCTTTCTCTGCTCTGCTGCGCTGTAATAGCAATCACAGGAAACTAAGTTTGATTTATTTAGTGAACACACTGCTATTAGTCTGCTTAAATGTCGTATAACCTAATATAATATGGAAAGTCTAAGCAAATAACTCTGATAGTTGTCTTAATGAAACAGCAGTATTATACCTGTTGGAGTAATAAAGTGATATTGTCAATTTTCCCAACACTCTGTTAGACCAAGTTCCGAAACCAAGTTACCATAATTGACTTGACAACACCGCATATATTATTAGCTTATGCCAACACACCAATACATACAAGTTTCTCTCGTAAAGCCAACCAAGATTGGTCACAAACGACACAAGCAGAAACGTAACATAGTCAGATCATATTTTACCGCTTAAAGTCGACAGTTCCAGTTGTGCCTCCAAAGTGCTGCTTGCGCCAATTATCGTGCAGTTTGTACAGCCATCTCTCAGGTGGATTGACGCTGCTGTCTGCTAGACGTTCATCGCTTTCCATCATCAGCAAGTCCTGATGGAACATCCGAGCCTCAGCGGGACTCTTTCCTATCCATGCATCAACATATGCACTGCTGCAGTTGCTTTACAGCAAATTGTATTTGAAAACGGAATAGATGACACGACTTAAACCAAAAAATTCACAAAATAATGATAGCTAATTAATCGCAGGTAAACATTTTGCTAAGTAGGCTACTCAAAGTGTTCAAATGAATTCACAAGCATTAGTGAAGCACGTAATATATAAATTACAAATTTCTCAATGTGGCTTACAAAACCAAATACTACTAGAAATAGACACCAAGCAAAGGACAAAATACAGCATATACAGTTAAAGAAATATTTAGCACAATAAATATTGAAAAAGAAACATTTCAATCTAAAAAATAGATAATAAAGAAAATAAATAAAGAAGAAACAGTTAAGATGAGCAAATATGTCTGCAGAATGACTATTGCTACAATACTAATAAAACAAGCAAGATCTTCACAGGTATTTAAAACTATTGAAAGGGACTCAAATCATCAGCCTAATAAACCTTAGACCAATAGTATAATGTAGTAAACTAACCACTACTGAAGTACTCGAGGAAAGTGGATTTGGTTTCTTCAGATCTCTTTAGCCAATGCAGAGCCTCGGCATTGTGCAGCAGGTGACTATGCCTGTTGTCCACGCTGATGACACCAAAGAAACCGCGTCGTGCATGTTCGTCATGGCGCAGAACATCTGGCGTGTTCTTCTTGACACGGATTGACAGTGTCGCTTCGCAGCCACATGACTTCTTGCTTGTTGACAGCTGTAAATCGCATCAACAGTACATCACGTTAATACTTACGTCAAACTGTAATGTTATTATAATAATAAGTCATATTATTATCCTGATTATATCACTACTTTAAGAAATTCAAAGGTATAGTTACAACATGTTTAAGATACTAAGCTTAAAAGCCATTAGTCAAATGATAAGCATCTGAGGATAAATATCCATATACAGACTACAAGAAACTTACTGATTCCTTAAAATCTAGGCCTATTTAACCAAAGATGAGTTCCTAAACCATGCCATAAGATTACTTCTTAAACGTTTAAGGATAATTATCACAATGAATTTTAGATAATCACAAATTATAATATACAAACAAGACCTTAACATAAATCCCATAAAGTTTGTTTCTGTGCATGCTTCTAACCCTCAACCCTTAGATCAATTTCACACGTCGGACTACTGTTAACTTTTTACAACCTTCAGTTGCATATGTCTCAGTAGGCCTATGCAATTCCATGAAAATTCGGTAATCTCACCTTTCTCTTCTGACTGTGATGGCAGACGTAATCACGGCTGAACAGAAATCTCGCGTATTTCCCATCCGCCAGTTTCCTTTGACCAGCACGAGATACCCAATTCGTGCTCGTTCTCACTTTAAAGTAAGAAAGCCATTGTATGGCTTCAGACTCCGACGCCAAAGATGCACGAATAATAAACTTGCAGCTTAGCGCATCTCCACCAGGAGCTAAATCCGTCACCTCGACCACCTCACTCTCAAAACAACAATCGCCGAATAAATTCTCAATGGCAGCTGCCATCTTATTTAGCTTGTAAACAATCAATTTCAAAGAGCGTTTAAAATAGGTCAGGTCACGATGAATTGTCGATAGAGTCACGTGACAACTTCAACCAATGGGAGGCGAGTTTTGAAGCTATAGTGGTTCTCTGTATACACATAGGGCAATTATGCTTCCCGGGCGGTCCTCATACAAGCGACTCCTTCTATGGTGGCCAACATTGCAGAAACCAGATCATGTTCTGATTATAACGGTGGCACTAAAGCACGGATCAGAACTTCTGCAGAAACACCGACGTGTCCCTGCTCGTTAAACTGATCCAAAATGGCCCAAAGATGTCCAGCGGTGTGGATTCTCCACGATAGATTGGGGGTATCCAGCATCCTGGTCGCTTCAACAACGGTTGATGTTGACTCTGGCGGTCCATCGTTCGGATCGACTTGACGGTTGCCCTGAATGGTAGGTGCGGCGGGTGAATTTGTATGCGCCTCGTTTCCTTGACTCCCTCTAATCTCGTCGGTTGGCAGTTGTGTTGGCTGACTAGGCATCGCATTTTGTCCACAGGCTAAACTGTTGCCTGGCCCGAACAACTCGTCTAGACTCGCATTCTGTACAGGCGGTCCACTCAAATCATCCATTGGGAACGGTAGGCAGTTCACCGGCCACGTATGAATGTCTGCAAACATCGTCAATACTAACAGTACGAACAGCTTTGGTCGTTCAAAGTTGTTGAATTTCTCCGATCGCTTTACACTCGTAATGTCACTTCTAATTCGGTTGTCTGGTCGAAACCCAAAAACATACTGACCCAGACCCTCGCTTTTATCAACCCTCATACCAACGAACTCAGTGGTCGTGGCAGGTATTAATGAGTCTGTCTTGTCATCGCCTGGACCTCTCAAATTTGTCATTTTCGCGTTCCGACAGTTCTCCTCTCTCGGGTCGTGGCAGCAACCGTGTGACCACACCGACATCGGTGATCTTTGACCCATCGCTTCCAACCGGCCGTGATTCCGTCTTGGTCCTAATCTCTGTCTTTCGGTGTCTTCTTTCCTTTGAGGCACCGTCGCACATGCGTTACCCTTTCCCATTTTCTATCTATCAAGCTGCGGGTGCGTTTCTGCTTCTGCCAATCTATAAGCTTCAAGACGCAAAGCGGTCCTCACTGCTTCTTGAAGACTCTTTCGTTCAGTCTCTTTGGTACGTAGCGACACCTGTCGGTCGGTCATTGCATCCAGGAAAGTTTTGACGCCTAATAATTCCCGTGGTTCATCCATACTACTGCCACGAAAAGCTTGTCCTAATAAATTCTGTATATCTGAAGCCAGTGCTGCTAACTGTTTAGAAGGCTGCTGTTTCCGAGTCAACAATTTGGCTTGGTAAAGAGCGCTCATTGTGTCTGTACCGTATCTGAGTTTCAATCTGTCTGTAACCTTCTCAGCTGTCAACTCGTTAATTTCCTCGTGTTCGCCGATTAGTAAGCCAGCGTTTCCCGTGAGTGCACAAATCAGGTTCTGCACACTTACAGCTGGCGACCAACCTTGCTGGTCTCGACAGATAACAAATCTCTGTAGGAAAAGGTGGAGTGCCGTATTACCATCAAAAGTTCCTAATTTAATGTGACTCTTACCTTTGTCGTAGGCATTGTTAGCTGTTGCGTTTGCTGCTGACGTAACAGGATTTATATAGGCCTCCCTATATTCATTTCTCTTGTGAGCCGTCGTTATCGGTTGCTCGTATGGCTCGTCTGGTGATTCATGTACGATCTATTTAACCCATTAGTGCCTAGCGTCCCCATTTTGGGGACGCCTGCTTCGAAAGAGTTATTTGTAATATCAATCAATATTGAGTGTTACAAGCTATTGCTACCAACAGTCCACTGAATTATCTTTCATTTGGGGTACATTTGAGCAGATATTTTATTGTTTGTGGATAATTATACAGATTTTTATGGCGATTATCCGAATTTTTTAATTTTTTAAAAGTTATCAATATAAATTAGAATTATTTTGCAAAAGTACGTTGTAATCGAAAATATGAGTATATCCCTATGTTATTTTGTCTCTTAGCTATCTGCATCTGTTTTTGGAGTGTTGATAGATGTTTGGTTGATTTTTTTATTATACCAGAATATACCGTCCCCATTTTGGGGACGCTAGGCACAAGTGACCCCGTCAACTTCTAAGCTATAATAGGCGACTTTCACTGTTTCTGCAGCTACAGTGATATGCGCATATGTGTTTTCTCAGCATGCCAAGAGCAACCCTACCTGCAAGCCCACATGAAGCCATTTTGGGACCCATTTTCCCATATGGGACCCATATGGAGCCCATTTGGGTCCCATGCAAAACCCAAGTAAATGCTGGTAGGGAAGAGGTCTAACTGTCCGTGATATTATCACAATAATTGTGCCAATGAACAATTATTTTACTTGAGAATGACAAGGACTTCTGGGATGCAAGAATTTACATATGCCCTCCAAATGATCCAGGGTGTAGTGATGTATTCAGATGGATCCGTGTCACGGAGCTGGCTGGAGTGACCGACGGTTCGACAGTCAACTTGGACCTGGCGGCTCTGTTGTTGTCAAGCTTCCAGCTGATGACAAATTCACACTGTAGTTTGGCAATTTTTCACCAGCCTGAATCTGATTGAATTCTGAGCAGTACGAAGTTACATCCAGCCACCGGAACAGCTAGAGATAATCAACGCAGGACTGCAGTTGTCCCGTGTAGTCTGTGGACAAGATCAAACAAACAGATGGTGGCACATTTGACTACAGACTGGATACAGCATCTGGAATAGTGGTGACTTGCTGGAACGATAATAGGTTGGTGACACTTCCAATTGTCATGGCACCGAAACACTGAACACTGTGAAGAGGTGTCACGGTCCGAAAGTTTGTAGACATCGCCCAGGAGGCCAGGAATATATTATCGACCACACCAACAGACACATGATAACTTGATAAGATGAACCAGAACATCAGCACATACAGCATATCTGTCATCTCCAGAAAATGGTGCTCTGTGGGCTCTCGTTGCTTATCAACTGGATGTGGCAATATAAAATGCTTGGATCCTATACCAACGCACTGCTCCAGCTATGCGCCGACCTTGGACCAGTTGGAACTTCATGACATATTCACTGGGTTCTACTAGCAGTAGATTGCTGAACGTGCAGCTGTTGGCCTTCCTCTTAGTTGACTGAAAGCTGTTGTAGATTGAGTGCCATCAGATATTCGCACTGATAGAATGAATCGATTCGTCGCTGTGGTGTCTGCTGTGTAAAAGCAAGGAACATTTGCTGCAAATGTGACATCGGGACATCCGGACATTCATCAGAATTGTTTCACTATATTCCTCCAGTAGGCAAGAACTGTTACTTAGAACTGCTGTAGAACTGCTATTTCTCTTGCCATGATAGTCACATAAACAGCCTTTGCAATAATAGTAAGTTTTGTTCCAAAATAATCTCAACAAACCAGCTTGACATATATTATGGTCATCATTATTGTACAGTTTTCCTCGATTACTTGACCATTGATCATCATAATTATACCAGACAATGAGTTTGATGTTTGCAACTATGTGTTTAGCTACTGGTATGCTTATCTTTTTGACTACATGCATGAAACCTTAATAGTTGATTGATGCCAGCCTTGTAACTTCACGTGTACGAACCGTACCCATTTGTGCCTAGCGTCCCCAAAACGGGGACGGAAAGTAAAAATTGCAAATAAATGGTAAAAACAAATTTTAAGCTGAATAGTGTTTGGCACTGATTTTCACTAGGAAGAAATAAAGTTATTTTCATACTTTCATGAAAAAATAAAAATTCAGGCACTAATGGGTTAAACTAGCTGCTCTTGTGGGCAGTGTTTCGTTATAGCCGTCGTACATACACTTATGGTGGTTGTTTGTCCACCCTCTGGCGAATGATTCATCACTCGCCTCTATCTCTCTTTTTCAATCGCTGGAGCATATCTGTTTCTTTGACTCACATAATTATTGGTTGTGCCTTATTCTTTCCTCTTCTGCTGCTGTCCGTCCCTCATCTCTTGAAAATGCGGGTACCTTTGACGAGCATCTTTGACTAAACGAGTCTGTCTGCGTTGACTGTGTTGTCGAATCTCTTTGCTTTGCAAGATTTCTGTCTCTGCTCATTCTGGAGCTTACTTCTCTTAATTCAGACGTATTTTGCGTCTCGTCTGTTGCACAACAGAAGGTCGTAAGTAAGAAGCGATCAATTTTCAGAAACACAAAAAACGCGTTCAAAACTGTACATAAAAGAAACCATACGAAATTTGAAATAGTACCAGTCATTGATGAACTACAAAAATGAGCATGTATTTGCCACTAGAATTTATTTAACAAAAAACCTGTAAAAAACTAACATAAAACCACTTTCGTCCTTATGTTACGACTGCAAGTAAAATTTATGCAAAATACTAAAAGGTCGTAAGTAACACTTTTATGCCCAATGCACGAAAAGTTAAGTGGCTACAATAAGAATTTAGTGACTAATAGCGAAACATGAAGAAAAATGAAATAGGACAATTAAACGAAGACAATCTCGTTGCTAATTATTCATAAAATGCCACTAAATATTTCTACCAGAGGCGCTCCAGAATACAGCAGGGACACTGGATCGGAGTTACTGGTCAGGCTCGCAGGTCGGCTTCTGTTCACCAGCAGCCCCAGAATGCTTCAAACCCTGATAGAAAGGGTGATAGTCTGTGAGAATGGACTTTGACTTGCACATTGACAGCAAATCGTTGTATTTAGCCATAGATATTGTAGGAACTGTGGACGCAGTAAACAGTCGTGACCTTAGAATTACACGGTTCTATGTGCATAGAAGTGTTTATGGAGATAATTCGTGTTGAAAGTTTAAAAGTACTTTAGCATGAAATTAGCAGCTACTTTTTCTCGAAATCTTAACAAAGCAAAAGTATCACAATACTGCATCATTTAGCATACTTTATAAACTATAGTGTATCATAGTTTTATGTAAATAACTACACTATAAAATTAGTTAGAACCTTGTTATTCTGAAGCTGGAAATATAGTAAAGGACTACAAGGTTCTAACTAAAGTGCTTTGGCTGGAGCTACAAAACATTAAGGACAACACAAATTGACATTTAAAACAATGATATTTGCCATCATTTCACAATACAATATGTATATAAAATAAGAAATAACTTCGTTTTAACGTCTATCATGAAGTTATATCCGTGTTAACACGGGTTAGACACTAAGTCTTAGTCTAGACTAAGTCTGTCTTCGTCCTAAACACAAAATTAAAGCTACTCATTAATAATAATATATTTATGATATTCACTTTAATAACACAGTCTTTTCATAAAACTGCCTGTCTTCAAGTGGTAGCCACTTCAGCATACTAGCTAAATCCTTCTTCTTCTCTGCAGTTATTTTGCACACAAACTTACTCACTTTCAAAGTATTTAAGCCTTTATCTAAGACTTGTCCATCTTTTTTGCTTCCTTTCCGGCTCTTGCTCACATATCTAATATTTTCAATTATCCATGGCTCGGACCATGAAGTTCTGTATGAAACTTCATGTTCAACCTTAGTAAGCCTCAGCCCAACTACTTTACTGAAAGGAATCTTTTGGTATTCCAAGAATTTTGCTGGTACATTGTATTGTTTAAAGTCATTGTTCTTCATTTGAATAACTTTAAACGGTTTACTTCGATTAACATTTAATAGAACTCTCAGAAAAGACACGGGAGAAAAAAATTCGGCAACTTGCATAGCCTTCTCAATCTGGCTATGCATGTTATCTACTTCTTGAATACATGAATGTCCTGGAACAGAATACTTCATTGTTAAACTTGTAACGTGACTATGTCTTTGCAAAAAGTCTCCCATAGCATAAGCCATGATGGAGTTGCGATTCTGAGGCACACAGCTATCACTCCATGTAATAATTTCAGAAATATCTGGGTGATCACGCACGACTGCTGTGAGAATTTTGACTATGGCACTTGCTATATCAATACCTGCCCTACCAGAAAGTGTTTCTGGCCAAATAGCACAATAGCCCTGACCAGAAGAAGCGTGAGCAGTTAAATTGTACAAATTCAATTTCCTTTTGTAAAAGAAATTACTAGTTCCTGCCTTAGGCAAGGTGATAACATTCTCCAGATCAAAACAAACTACCATTTTCTTAGACTGCTTGTCAGCCTTACGCTCTTCACGCATTGCATCCTTCTGTGCAATGTGCCTATCATATTTGACACTAATTTCAGTTCCAATGACTTCCCTGTTCAATTTCAGTACTTTAAATTCTTCATTGGGACATGTCCTGCATTGGGACAGTGGTGGTATCTAAGCCGTGGTTATATATTATCGCGTGTGGCGTCGCTCAGCGAACGTATTTGATGTGGAGAAGTGATCATGCGTCTTATGCCGTGAATTAAAAAGCTTTTGACAGAGATATTGCAAATCTAAATTTTCAGATTAAAAAAAGTAAAAAGTAAATTTTTACTCATGCAGTCTCAGTGAATGCATTAAATATCTGGTGCCAATTTAGTCTAAACTTTCCGTGAACTATTTAGGACAGTATATTGAGAAGCACATGGTGCAATTTGGAGGTCATACGCATATTACCTTTTGTATTATCCGAAAAAATAGGTCACCGGCTATTGATGGCCTGCATTGGGACATGCACTCATGGGACGGTCCCAACGCAGGCCACTCATAGAAAATCAAACTCAATAGTTTTACTGTATATTTTATGACCTCAGTAGACGTATATTCTGTAACAACAATTTTGTATATACTACAACTAACACCAATTTTATGCATTGAAATGAAAAAATTGACCCAATGCAGGACACACTCCCCTACTAATAATAAGTTTTTAATTCCTGGTGGATCTGAAGTGCCTATGGACAAAATAATAATAATTTACTGTATATTTTGTGAAATAGAATATCATCTTCAACTGCAATATGATCTGTTACACTCTATTGAATATGATTAGAACAAAATCCGGTGCTTGACCCAATGCTCTCCATGCAGTGTCCCAATGCAGGCCATAGTGGCCTGCATTGGGACGATTTTTTCCAGTGAGGAAAATACTAAATTTTTATGGTTTATTATGGCAATAATATCGCAGTATATAACGTATTCGATTCATGGTCGAATTGACCACTGTTCCTCTCTACTTGCTGGCCTTCCCCTTGGTGTTTTGGGGCGACTAGATCGAGTTCTACGCTCGGCTGCTCGGCTTATTGGACGGCTTCCTAAGTACTCTCCTGTCTCTGCATACATGCGTGATGTGATGCATTGGCTGCCTGTATCTCAGCGTATCTCATATCGCATTGCTGCTCTTGTTTCTCGCTGTGTTCTTGCCAACTTCTTGGCTGCGCTCCATCTTACTTGCGTGATCTTTGCCGCCCAGTGTCTGATGTTCCAGCGCGTCGGGTGCTTCGCTCTGCGACGAGGGGTGAGTTCCTTGTTCCACGGACTCGCTTGGCTATTAGGCAGCGCCGTGCTTTCTCGGTTGTTGGCCCTTCCATTTGGAATGACCTACCACTTAAGCTCCGTTTTTACTTGTAAGCCATCTGACAGGGTTCTACAAGTCCCTCAAGTCTTTTTTCTTTAGTCGTGGCTGGGCCGGGAGCGCTCCTGAGTAGTTTCTTGAAGGGGCGCTATATAAATGCTCTGAATGAATGAATGAATGAATAAGATGTTGCTGTTTCTGAAAGTGACAACAAAATAGATGTACTACAACTAACACCAGTTATATGCATTAAAATGTAAAAATTGACCCAATGCAGGACATTCTCCCCTACTTTAAATTCTTCACACAAATCACACCTATCTGACTTTGGCATATGAAAGTCTAGGTTAAACTCTGTTACAAACATATATCTATAGTACGATTCTTTGACCGGTACCTCATCTACCTCTAAAGACTCAAGGTACAACTGATACATTTTCGATATGCTTAAATTAGCCTCTAGATACTGCTTTTTTGAAGATGAACGAGTGTAGTGCGATTCAACTGCTGGAAAGGATTCGATGTGATTTCTTACTTTTATCTTTTGCTGAGTTGATATCACTTTCTTAGTATGTTTCCCACGCTTGTCTGGAGATGGTACTCCAGTTACTGGATCTTTCTTGTTGTTGTGAAAATTGTATATAGGTTTCTGACTGATGGCCAATGTACCAAGATAGTAGTCTTTACATACACGATGTCTATCATTTCCAATGTCTAGGTAGTATTGGAATGTGTATCGTCTCCTAGAATCTTTTCCTTCACCAGGTCCTTTCGTCACAGTACATCGAGTCTTTTCGAATCTTTCCGTCGTCTTTCCATAAAACTGGTACTTCTCTGTCTGCTGTAATTTGTAATAACGATTAAAAATTGATTCCCTCTCTGACTCGCTAATCTTTTTCTCACAAAAGAAACGACACTTTGTCAGACAACTCTTACTGTTACAGTTACTTTTGTTTTTACTTTTTCCCACAGTTTTTGCTGGAACTAACTTCCCTCTACGACTTAAGTATTCTTTTCCAGCCTGACAGAGGCTTTTACGCTTGTTAGCTTTCCATTCTGTAGGATTTCTTTTCCGTTTTCTGACACTCTGTTTGTTGCTCGATTCAGCTACGGTAAGCGTTGTCGCAGCTACAGTAGTCGTGTTGTCGTTCCTTGATGTTATGTTAGCCTCTGTAGGATTTCTTTTCCGTTTTCTGGTATCCATCCTGTGCACAGCAAGCAATTAAAAAGATCATGAAAATAATTAATAGGCCGACGTATTATTATATTTAACGTAGTGTCTCGCGTGCCTGCAGTCGTAATAATATTATTATGAATTACAAATTATCAGTGGAGATTATAGATTGTTTGAAAATAGCAAAATCACTGAAATAATGCTAAGAAACTAAACAATTATTTTATGTGAGAATGCAATATAGAATAGAATATTCTAGCCTACTAATTTTTTCACAATTTCACACTCTTTATTTCTAAATAGTAAAAGTTTAAGTCCTACAGTTTTGAAACTCTTGGCCAAAGATTTTTTATGCCCAAGCTATACGTTCTGACCAAATTTGGGACAAATCGGACAACCAGGGACGCATGAGGGAAGATATTATGGGAGACTCCAACGACAGTAATAATCTTACCCGACTGTCACAGCCGCGCAGGCGATGTCCTTGTCGCAAACATTAGCCAGATCCATACGTGGGTCGTACGTTGGGTCGTCGCCGGATTCCGATCCTTCCTCCGTCAAATGCCCATCGTCACTTAACCCCTCCAGCATCCCAGCTATATCTTTATATTTAATAGTTTTATATCGATTTCTCACACTCACGATATTTCGCTTATCGTCTCGGTCCGCCATCTTCGTTACTTCTTATAATTAGAGTAAACATAGAACTACAAGCCTGTTTATCTATAGGTCACGTGTGAAAATTGCAGACGCCTATTGGCTCTGTACTTAGAACCTTGTAATACTGGCAGAAATTTATTTTCGTACTTAGAACTTTGTAATTCTGTCAAATACTGGTCAATATGAATCCAATTCAGTACAAGCGTCTATTACTATGGTAAAGGGGTGCAGTTAGAACTCCGTCACATTGAAATCTCCGATTTGACAAAAATGTTAGTTACAACCGTGTAATTCTAAGGTCACGCAGTTTCTGCAGTTTGGGCATGGTACTTTGTTTCTTTGCAGACTTTGTCCCCTTCCTGCCTCTGTCTTTTTCCACTTGTCTGGTTCTGCTTCGTTTCGATACACATCACTCGAAATTCCTCATCAAACGCATACTTGTTTGCATTTGTTTTCTCGTAGCGCATCCACTTAATTTTTAGCCAATTCACTGTGCTTTCGGTGTCGCCTTTTGTTCGATTCTGAATGAGGTTTGTGGACAACTTCTTGTAGTCGTTGATCATGTCTGTGTCCATCACTATAACTTCGTACTGTGCTGTGTCTTTTCCGTGTCTTGCCATGCGAACAATCCGGTAGTAATCAGTTGGACTGTAAATGTCCTGTTTTCGGCAAGCATTTTCTATTGTTGAGTGTACTGAGTCAACCTCCATTTGGCTATGACCAGACTCTATGTATAGATGATCAATGGAATCAATGTCTGTACAGCTGCTGACGGCATGCAGACACATACTAGAAAAATGTTGATTGCGGTTTTGTCCTTCACACGTATCTGAGAACAGGACGAGGCGCCTGGTGCCTTTGGGAAGATTTTCAATGTAGTTCTCCATGCAGCTGGCAATCTCGCAGCTCCCTCTGTCACCTGTTGCTTCATGCCACATATAACACTTAACATCTTTGTTACCCAATGAATAGATGGTCAGGTTGTAGGTGGAAAGTTTGCGCTTGTAATAAAGTTCAGAAACGTTGAGCTTCGGGCACAGTAAAACTTGCTCCAAATCAAATGCCGCAGCTATAACAGTGCCATCTTTTTGAGCCAATTCTTTAAAACTCTGCTTTTGTGACCTAGCACCTTCTTTTCCCTTCATGTGCTCATCATATTCTCCTTTCATTGAGCTTTTCTCCGAAGCACTTGAATTTCTGTACTTGGTACAGAATCCACAGGCATCTTTCTTTGGCTGGTGAAACCCCAAATTGAAGTCTGATTTAGTTATGTTTCTGTATAACTTCTCTGATACTGGCTGTAAGCCCTTCGATTGGCATAACTCAGTGTACAGCAGATACATCTTTCTTTTATTAAGATGGCTTCCCAGGTATCGCATGCTTGTATTTTTGCGAGCGTAATGAGATTCCACAGACGGGAAACTCCTGATATGCTGCTTTACTATCTCGAGGTCACTGTTTGACTTTTTGTGGCCTGGCGGGTGCTTTCCACGTCTGTCAGCAACCGTCTGTCCAGTTCCTTGCTTACATTTTAAGCTGCAAATAACAGTCTTTTCACCATAACAAATAACAGTCTTTTGACACAAATTCTGCTATATTTACACACCTGAGTGCTTAAATGAGGTTAGAATCGTTTTTATCTAATAGCTGTAAAACGATTATAGCTGAAAATGAATAGAAACGAGGTGTTAATTTATCTAACTAACCTTAAGATCGCAATTTTTCTTTCACAATTAATTGTTTGTTAAAGTTTTGCTCCCAAGTCACAATGTCATTGCCAATACCAATGTGCTGTAAGTCTCTATGCTTCGTCCCGAGTATAGCATTATGGTGGCTGCTTTTGTCCCTTGAGTTGCCTCTTACGACAGGCGGCAACACTATCCGTCGGCGATTATAAAATATAGAACTTTATTCTAAGACCCCGCACCATCACAGGGCACAGATGCAGGTAAACATCGTGTAATATGGCCATGAAACAATGAGATCCCGGACCATGTCCTTCCACCATGATGGCCTGATTCTTAAGCTTGTCCCGTTCGACTTTAGCGATTGATGAGTCACGTGTGTGAACAATGTAAGTTCCTGTGATTCTAGAGTCGCAGGGAATACTAAACAGAGGTTGTGTCTTTTTATATAAGCGACACAGCAACAGTGACTGAGAAATATGAGCAGCTGAAGCCATTTCCTCATCATTTATTACTTCACAGCACATTGAATTATCCAGAATGTAAGCATTGTTTGGTGCCTTGGTCGAAACAACAGCTTCAGCGACAGGATAAAAATTGACATTACTCAATGAACATTCACTTAGACGTTTTACAATCTGTGCAAGGGGATTTCTTCCAGATCGGACCATACGCTTTATCTGTTGCAAATAATTCTCGAAAATGAAGCCAGAGCAATTATCCAGACATCCAAAGTGCTGCGCCTCTGCCGTCATGTGGATCAGACTATGAACATTGTATACGAGAAATTCTTCACCATACAGTTCTCGGCAGCACAAAACAAAATGTACTAGTAGATCATGGGCATAACTGCTATGTGTCTTGACTAGTGAAGGACTTACAAGAATAGAAATTGCCACACTTAGTGTCAGGAAGTTTTCATACAAGTCCTCCTTGAGGATTCCCTTAAGAACAAGCTTGCCAAAATACAAGAGAAAAAGCCTGAACTCGGTTGCTTTCCAGCGATCAACTTCAACCATACTGCGCGGTCTGCGTGCAAACAATTTAGGAACAAACCGCCGCAATGCGGTCAACCTCTCACTTATTTGATGAGCCTGACCAGCAGATATTCTGACATTTGGTTTGCCTCTGAGCCAAGTGATCAACAGTTTCCTCATAACACCAAGGCAGACTTGGTGCATGTAGTCAATTGGAAATGATTTAATCAAGTCAATAGGCAATTCACAAAAAGGCGAAGTATTATGGTGGTGTTCAATCTGAGACTGATGTCTGAAAGACAGGTCAGTTCGCAGTTCAACATCTGTAACTTCGGGATATGTCATTCGCCCGATCCACTGTCCACGCTGCGCACATTTGTCGCAACCGGCATATCCCGAATATAACTTCACAGTCTTAACCATGGCTTTGGCAGGTGCATCACAGACAATGCAACTTAACTGCACCTTAAACTTACGAGCTCCAACCATCACGCAGGAGTTCAGAAGATCTCTAAAATCAGAGATAGTGTCAGTTAGAAAATCCAAATTTGATGGCTTTGTCTGACCACAAGCAAGTGCAACTGGGAACACTTTCTCCGGTTTCACATTTACAATGGCACACAAAATTGGCCACACAGAGGTGCTGGAACTCTTAAATAAGGGAAGGCCATCTATATTGAGCGAAATCTCCAACTTATTGTCAAAGCATTCCAAACAACTGTCTGGAATTGTCTCAACAAACCTTTGCAACTGTTTCTTAGCATCTAGATAAACATACTGCATGCCAGACTTCTCAGAAATAGAGACATGTCTAGCAGTTTTCAACAAAGAACGAGCAGTTGATGGAACCCTGTGTCCTGCCAACTGAAGAATGTTTAGCAATTTGTCAATAGCATTCTGCTTCACACTGAATTCGATTGCCCAAGCTGTCAACGAGTCTGCAAGCACGCCATCATCCCAACGCTCACTGTCTGAATCGGATGACGTGCATGATCCAAATTCCTTACAGTCAAAATTAAACCAACTGCAATGTTTCACGTCGGAATCTGTGTTAACAGAATATTCACATGACTCGTCAGCAGTGCTTCTAGCTCTTAATTGAATATCGCAGCTTGTACTTTCGTTAGCATCACGAATTTCAATGAAAGTGTCCTCATTCTGCATTCTGCCATCTAGCTCTTCGTCACTACCGGAATTGTATTGCAGTGAATCATGCACGCCTGTCATTTTTCTAAAAGCAGCCATCCACGTCCTCTTGTACTGCTTACGATTCATTACCGAAACTGTTTACCACGACTAATTATAATAATAAATTAGGTTATCTATAGACAGTGTCTATATAGGTAAACTTCTTGCCAAATGATGTAAATATACAAATAACATATGCCAATGTCATTAAACACGTGTAAACTTTACGCCGCCATTTTCACACAATGACACAATGGAATAATAAATATATAAGTAAGCAAATATATAGTAATGAAAATAAGTAAATTTACAACATATAATATGTTGCCAAAATAATCTAGTGCAACAGTTGTCACAAAATATTTAAATATAATCAATGGCACGTATAATACACAGTACGTATATATGCAACTCAATACTCACCGTTATCTTGTAACTGTTTTCAGTTGTCACGCGCGTACGTACGTCTATCGCTTGCACGTTTATACGGAGTCGATCGACGAGTAGCCTATATACACCGTGAGGCATAAAAAAGGAAGCCCCAACAAAATCGTTATTATTTTTAACAATATTCAAAAAATGTCAATGAAATTCATTAAATTTATAGCTAAATAGCAGGCAATGTAAAAAATTTACAATTTGTACTCAAACTGTCCGCCTTCAGCTTCTACGCATGCGCGAAGTCGCTTGCGCCATTCACGCACCGCCGAGTCAATAATTCGTTGGTCAAGATCGTTCCAAGCTTGCATGATTCGCTTACGAAGATCTTCAACATCACGGACCTTTGCTTTGTACACCATTTCCTGCATGCATCCCCATGTTTGATAATCTACGGGATTCAGATCTCGGCTGTTACGGGGCCATAGTGTTGGAATTATGAAGTCAGGAGTTTCATTCGTCAGAAGTGCAACCGTTTCTCGAGCTCTGTGCACTGGAGCACCATCTTGCTGGAAAATGTAAAATTCAGAGAATTATCTAATTTCAGGTAGAAGGTCTTCCATGAGTAAACATCTCTGTAGTATTGGCCGTTGATTTTTACCCCCGGTTCAACGAAGTGAATTGACGTGCGCCCCAGAGAAGAAACACCGACTGACAGGGGTGTAACGAGGTTTAGAAAAGTGGGGGGGCCTAAATAGGATGTAGTGGATTTATTTGGCGCGAAGCGCCAAAAATTTTTTTAAAGGGCCCCCCAGTTTTTCACAAGGCCCCCCAAGTGGGGGGGCCCTGGGGAGCCTTAGTAACAAATGGGGCAGCTTCAAAAGTCCCAAATTAATCCTCTAATTAGAGTATAAATGGGTGAAATTGGGTGAAAATAGAGTGGAGACGTGTCAGACGGGATATGAAAATACAACAGAGAAAAAAGACGGAAATATCGTAGAGTTATAGGATTATCGTAGGATCATTGAGTCTATTAGAGTTTAAGTACTATTACTAATGCAGCCGACTTCTGTACGGCAAGTCTTGACTCTTAAAAATTGATGTGAAATTGTGAATTATTTGATGTACACATTTGAAACAAAAAATGGGAATATCTCAATTTGGACATATCCCTAGATTAGTGGAATGGCAAGCGACCGTAGCGACGATATAGGCATCTAAACATTCTGAAGACTTGTAGTCTACAATGTCCATTTGTAGTCTAGCTTTGGACCTTTGTTTACATGTTATTGCAATTTTGCAAACGTTGCACGTCGATGTTCGTTTCGCATAATAAATTCGTTCATGACTTTGTTGATGTCGATGTTTTCAAGTTTGTCACAGTGAACAGCTGCAATCATTGTATGATTGAGTCTTTCCTGAGTCACTGTGGACCGCATGTAGTTCTTGATTCGACGCAACTGGCTAAACGATCGTTCAGGTGTTGCAGTCGAACAGGGAAGTATGCAGACTAACTTCACAAGTTTTACAACTTGCGGTAGGAGACGTAGGAGCGCACGTTCCTTCTTCAGCAGCTTCAAAATGTCTGAAAATGATGTCATGCCATTGCGTTCCTCTGTTGACATTGGGATGTTCCGAAGCTGCGATAGCTGCCCCACAAGATCTTTGTCCAAGTCTCCAGAAGCATGCATCAAGATACTTTCAATGTCACGCAGAAGGGGTTCTTCTCCACGGCAGCTCTGAACCAACACTGTCTCCATACAGTGCATTATTTTCCATGCGGATGATTCAAACCGTTCACATATACTAGCAGTGACTTTATCTAACACCAAGTAGTACTGTACTCTGAAGTACTGGTCAACAGATTCAAATTCAACTGCACGACTTCCATCCTCGAAGCGCATAGGAGCGTGGCGCATTCTAGGAAGTTTTGCCTCAGCACCATTAAAACGACCTCTGCGAACTTCCACATCACGCCAAATGCTCTCGAAATGCATATCTGTTCTCTTCGTGTTGAGCAGCATCTTTAAAGCTAACACGGATTCTAGTCCCTCCGCTGCTGACAGCTTCGGATTCTGGAGTTGCTTACTCAACTCGTCAGTCATTCCAAACAGTTCTAGACCAATAGTTTGAGCAAAGCTGAACTCAAAAGATTCTAGCCAACGCAGCAAACCGGAGGCCTTAGCCTGTGCTTCGTGAGTCGAGGTACGATCTGATCTTATGTCGTCCAGAATTTGCAGCAACGATGAGGCTTGGCTAT
This sequence comes from Aporrectodea caliginosa, assembly GCA_020284085.1. Lineage (NCBI taxonomy): Eukaryota > Metazoa > Annelida > Clitellata > Crassiclitellata > Lumbricidae > Aporrectodea > Aporrectodea caliginosa. Next base: position 1,036,882 of record JACEVL010000217.1, read on the forward strand.
CTATTGCAGTTAAAGCATTGTATTTCACTGTCATTCTAGTCGGGCACAGTGGGCGTAATGAATGAATCTGCGAGTCCTCCTGTTCAGAATTTATGTGTCGCAGGTGTGCCATTCTTTTAGGAGAGTGTCTGATGAACGAAGTGAGCTCTAAAATGTTGCTGAAGAAGTCGCGCATGAACGGAACAGCATCTGACACTGTGTCTTTTACACACAAATTCAAGCAATGCATATGACAATATGCGAACACTGCCTTAGGATAATGTCGTTGTATTCTTGCAGCTACACCATTTCTTATGCCGGCCATATTCGCTGCACCATCAAAAGCTAGACCTCTACAGTCTTCCCAACTGATTTGGCAGCGCACAAGAATATCATCGACGGCCGTGTGGATGTACTCTGCTTGGCAACTATCAAGCTGATACAATCCACCAAATTCTTCACAACAGTCAAAGTTATCATCGACATAGCGCAAGCAAAAGCTCAATTGCTCTTTGCACGAGATGTCACTGGTTTCGTCTGCAAGGATGCTGAACATCTGGTCTTTATGAAATTTCTTCAAAATAAGAAGTAAAACTTCACGGCTGATTATCTCAAGAATTTCGTTTTGTATCTGAGGGCTGGTGAACGTTTTATAGCGACATAGCCATGCTCTCAGTGTACTATTATCCTGTGCACGAAGTTGTAGCAGCTGTTGAAAGTTACCATGCTCCTCGTTGCTGCGTCGAATTGCTAAGCCTTGTTTCGCTAGGAAAATCAGCGATGTGAAGACAATTTTTAGGCACTCGGTAGCATTTTCGCGCTCGTCATTTTTCTGCTTACAAACCATTGCCACAACGTTTGTGTCGTGAACTAAATTTTGAAACTTGCAGACTGCTTCCAAATGCGACTTCGCTTTGCCGTGCTTTGCTAGGCGTTCCTTTGCTTTCTTCCAGTTCGAACTATATCCTTCAGCCGAGAAAGTTTCTTCACTTGAATTTGCTAGATTAATGTGACTAAGGGTAATCATTCTGCATGGGTGACAAAACGCTGCCTTCTTCCGTTCATCCCATTCCAACCATGGAAAGTCACTGTACCAAGATGGTTGGAATCGCCTTGTCTTTCCAGTTGAGTCTCCTGTTTTCCTGCATTCTGTCGGAAAATCACAATGTTGTGGTTGATGTGGATGTGCTCTGAATCCTGGAAGTAGGTCTGCACCAGTTAACGCCGAGGACGAAGGCTGACTAGTTGGTGAAGAGGATGAAGGCTGACTAATTGACGCCGAGGACGATGGCTGACTAGATGGTGAAGAGGATGAAGGTTGACTAGTTGACGCCGAAGACGATGGCTGACTAGATGGTGAAGAGGATGAAGGTTGACTAGTTGACGCCGAGGACGTAGGCTGAGTAGTTGATGAAGAGGATGAGGTTTTTGGCTGTTCACATTCAGAGGAAATCTCATTACATCTGAAACACAATAATACAATACACAGATTAATGATGGCCAGGGCTACTTATTATTAAGTAATTAATAAGTCTATTGGCTCTATTATAATGCTTTCGGTAACACTGTTATAATAAAGCACATGCTTCTTCACTGTTTTGCAAATAAAAATCAGCAATCACCCAATTATTTCAATTGTCAGGGATACGATTGGAAATAGTCTCTCTTACAATTATCATACTGTTAAAGTAAGAGAACATGTGTGATGTGTTTGTAATAGAACATGTGTGTGTACGTAACACCAATTAAGGTTATTGTTATAACAAACATGTCATCCATTAATTATTTCAGATTAAATGAATGATTTGTATGAATAATTGACAAATAAGATTTCTGGGGATAGAACGCTCACGACGTCAAGTCTTTGTTGCAAAAAAACTTGTTACAAAACAAGCATATGGATATGGTTCTATGCTATTTATTGCTAATGCCTATCTTCCAATATCCTACCTAGCTCTGTTAGCTTGGTCTTGAGTGAGATTAACCAAGCTGACGAAATGATCTTGTTTGCCGTCATCTGAGATTTTGTTAAGTCCAAAGTTAACGTTGACGAATGCCAGTGAGAGCGGTGAATCATGACCGGTAATCCCATAGACAGCATCAGAATCACAATCAAATGTCGGCGAGTACACAACCGGTGGGTCCTCGGGTGAATTGTACATCTCAATCCTATGTCCGTATCTAATTGCAGCAGCACGAATTATAATAGCGTCTGCCCAGACTTTATCCGTTGCCATCAAAACCAAATAACTTGACAAATCGTGAACCTTGCATCCAGCGTTTGATAGTAAATTATCCCAACTGCCTCCATGAACCTACAATAGGAAATGAACATCACCGGTAATTCTGTCAGTATACTAAGCAAAATTACACCTCGATCTCTCGACATTTTGGTGCTTCTGTAATAATCCTTTGTGTCGTACTTGGGTACCGTACCGCCAAAATTGGTACTGATAGGTAGTATGTATTGCATGTGACACGTGCTTTCTGTATTTGGAATGTGCGCATTGACATTATCTACACGCAGATAACTTAAAAGTTGTTCTATGTCACAAAATTGAAATAGGATATCATAAGGGCTTTGACTCTCCAACAGGACCTACACAGAAATAATAGTAATCAATTATTTAATCAATTAATTAGATTAAAACAACTTACGATTAGATAAAATAAAATAAGTAGTAAATAGTAAGCTGGTGTGAAGTGTAAACTGAAATATGCCTATGGTTGCCTATGGTCCTATTAAGATTTAAGAACACCGCTGATTATCAGCCATTAGATGAGTAGAAGTTAATGCATAGAAACAGTTACATAGCCTACCAGGCGATCAGCATTTGTTTGGATGAAGGCGACGATTTCCTGACGTATATCTCGTGCTGCTTGCAATGGTCTATGGAGCTGGTGTGCTAGAGCAGTAAAGAAACAATCACCGTCGGTTGGCACAGTTTGTGCATTGAAAATTTCATTGAATGGCACAGTCTTCCATCTTTTGTAGGTTTCTTGATAGTCGTCATGAGATAAGGCGCTAGCCGGCGCAGCGCTACTGTTGTCAGTCTCAGTTGGGCTACCGGCACTTGTGTTACAACTTAGTTTAGGAGATTTCGCTGATGTGAAAAACTGTTGAATACCGTAACCAGCGTTAACGCACAATCCACGTCCACTGCCCGGTTCTTTACGTTTCGACATAACCAAATTTTGCAGGCCCTGGAAATGATGCAGGCTACTATCAGCTGTCCGATGTTACAAATTATTAACAAATTATTGTGTGCATTAACAACTTTCTTTGATATTTGATGCGCATTAGAATGTCGCGAAATAACCTGCAATAAGCCATGCCGAAAGAGGAGCTAACACTGTTTCAATCTGTTTGAAGCTATTTTCACGTTTGATTTTGACCAACATAAGTAACGCAATTTTCGGTATTATCGCCCACCTACAAAAACCTTCCAAAATATCTCTATAAAGTTACCCTAAATCAGTATAATTAACGGTTCAGCTTCATACAATCTTATTCTAACATAAACCTGAATTAAACGCTTGGCAGCATTTCTTCACACCTACAATGTATTTAATAATTTATCGAGCGGAATATTATACTTAATAATAAACACCAACGACATGCGCATGCGCGGCCTTTTACAACCTCGGGTAAAAATAAAACAGAAAAATAAGTAAGGGGATCGATTTTTCTAGGTGCCAGTAGGTGGCAACCGATTTCCGCCGTTTCGTCACAGTTTCGTAGGCTGTAGGCTATTGAAAAAACTGCAATTGTCTGAATTTCTAAGGTGATCCTTTGCCTTTACTCTTGTCGTCGTTTTTTTTACAAGAGATCGAAACTGATCAATAAAGAGATCGATCAACAAGACAAGATTTCAGAGACACTCCAATTAAAAGGCTGTAATAAAATAATGGAAGTAAACTATATTCGACCTCAACAGCTATTTCCAACTGTCGCTTTGCTCTTTACTGTGGCTTAGCTCTTTTTTGGAAAGATTTTAAGGACCACTTTTCCTCTCTTTTCTCAAAAAAGTGGGAGGGCCCTCTCATAAAAAAGTGGGGGGTCCGTTCTCATATTAGGCCCCCCTGATAAAAAAAGTGGGGGGGCCAGGCCCCCCCACTCGTTACACCCCTGATGTAATCAGTTTCTAAAATATAACACTGGTCTCGACTTTCAGCTGTATCAGTATGCTCTTAATACAGTAAAACAGTTTTCAGTTCAGTAGGCCTATTAACTTTTATGCAACAGCACAACTCACCCTTTAGCTCAGTATTAGTAAGTAAACTTTGAAAAAGGAAATTTTTAAATAGAAAAGAGCCACAACTAAACTAGGTGCCTAGGCTAGGTGACGTAATTGCAAAGCATAGAAATTTGCTGTGTTGCAAGTAGGCCTATTTTTGACAGTTGTCACAGAAGTAAAAGTCTCCACCATCCATTGCTTGACAGTAGTTTGATGCGACTTCCTCAGTGACAATAGGCTGCAGACTTGCTTGACAGTAGTTTGATGCGACTTCCTCAGTGACAATAGGCTGCAGAGTTGCTTGACAGTAGTTTGATGCGACTTCCTTATTCTGAAGATCAGTTTGATTCACTATTCGAATGATGTTTGGTGACCCTTCTTGACTCATCTTGAGTGCTCTCCACACAAAGTATGCATTGATTTTAGGAAGATTTTCTTCATGAATGACTGTCATACTGTCAAAACCTTTGTAAATGTCCTGATTTTCCAGCCTAGAAGAGGGTGTGGTCACATCTGAACTAGGCCTAACTAGTCTGGACTTAGTTCCTGATTTTCCAGAAGAAGAGGGTGTGGTCACATCTGAACTAGGCCTAACTAGTCTGGACTTAGTTCCTGATTTTCCAGAAGAAGAGGGTGTGGTCACATCTGAACTAGGCCTAACTAGTCTGGACTTAGTTCCTGATTTTCCAGAAGAAGAGGGTGTGGTCACATCTGAACTAGGCCTAACTAGTCTGGACTTAGTTCCTGATTTTCCAGAAGAAGAGGGTGTGGTCACATCTGAACTAGGTGTAACAAGCCTCGACTTGGTTACTGATTTTCCAGATGAACAAGGTGGTATGTTCATACTTGAGTAACTCTAGTTGTAAACAACTTTGTTTTAGACCTGCCAACACGTGCAGCAACTTTTTCAGACATGACTTTGGAAGATCTAAATCTAAGGCCTCTGGATTTTTTGGAAAAATATTCCTGTATCCAAAATAGAAACACCAACAAATATGCAAAACAGGCTTAAAACAAATATGTGGCAGAAATTAGTAGGCCTAGGCCTAATGTATTACAAACACGCTTCATTTATCGGCATAGTTTATAAATGCTTTTGTAAGCTACCGTCATTGTGACGAAAACCAGTAGGCCTACTACTTTAAATCAGAATTCATATCTTTTCCTTTCGCAAGACGCACATATATTTCTTCAGCCTACACTACAGAGCACAGAATTCCGTTACAGCTTCACGTCTTCAGGCGTCGCCAGTGATTAGTCGATCTCTGTCCCTTTAGCCCCTTGAACGAAATATAGTCGACCAGGCCCACGGAGAGTTGCGCAGGAAATAGAGTGTAAAGGTCATTACCTCTATGTTCCAACTGTCCTCCTGGGTGTAATTATAGAAATCGCTGAAGCTCCTTCTGAATTCGACCTCCGCGACTGGTAATGGCTGAATGAGAAAACAACCGACCACATAGACGGCGCAAGCCCACAGCCCGTTATTCCATAGTTCGTCCGTCTCCCATGGTTGCACGGGAGGTGGGTGACCTTGAACGTAGAAATGTTCCAGGATTCGCCAGATGTGTCCCGCTGCCTGAACTCGCCAAGTTGGGTTCATGAAACTCCTTCTCTCAACGGTTGTTTCGACAGGTGGCACCGTAGGTGGGGAGGGGTGGTCGGTTCTGAGCGACGCTGGCTTCCCGATCCGGGGGTAGGCGTCGGCGAAGACGGCGTGCGCGGTCCGGACTGGCGCAGGCTCCCTGTCGAAGTTAACGGATCCGGTGGCGAAACGGGGGAATACTGTGCAGCGCTCGATTCGGTAGTAGCCGGCGGCGGTCCTTGTTGTGCAGCTAGCGACTCGTCTACGGTTGGTCGAAACAACAGCTTCAGCGACAGGATAAAAATTGACATTACTCAATGAACATTCACTTAGACGTTTTACAATCTGTGCAAGGGGATTTCTTCCAGATCGGACCATACGCTTTATCTGTTGCAAATAATTCTCGAAAATGAAGCCAGAGCAATTATCCAGACATCCAAAGTGCTGCGCCTCTGCCGTCATGTGGATCAGACTATGAACATTGTATACGAGAAATTCTTCACCATACAGTTCTCGGCAGCACAAAACAAAATGTACTAGTAGATCATGGGCATAACTGCTATGTGTCTTGACTAGTGAAGGACTTACAAGAATAGAAATTGCCACACTTAGTGTCAGGAAGTTTTCATACAAGTCCTCCTTGAGGATTCCCTTAAGAACAAGCTTGCCAAAATACAAGAGAAAAAGCCTGAACTCGGTTGCTTTCCAGCGATCAACTTCAACCATACTGCGCGGTCTGCGTGCAAACAATTTAGGAACAAACCGCCGCAATGCGGTCAACCTCTCACTAATTTGATGAGCCTGACCAGCAGATATTCTGACATTTGGTTTGCCTCTGAGCCAAGTGATCAACAGTTTCCTCATAACACCAAGGCAGACTTGGTGCATGTAGTCAATTGGAAATGATTTAATCAAGTCAATAGGCAATTCACAAAAAGGCGAAGTATTATGGTGGTGTTCAATCTGAGACTGATGTCTGAAAGACAGGTCAGTTCGCAGTTCAACATCTGTAACTTCGGGATATGTCATTCGCCCGATCCACTGTCCACGCTGCGCACATTTGTCGCAACCGGCATATCCCGAATATAACTTCACAGTCTTAACCATGGCTTTGGCAGGTGCATCACAGACAATGCAACTTAACTGCACCTTAAACTTACGAGCTCCAACCATCACGCAGGAGTTCAGAAGATCTCTAAAATCAGAGATAGTGTCAGTTAGAAAATCCAAATTTGATGGCTTTGTCTGACCACAAGCAAGTGCAACTGGGAACACTTTCTCCGGTTTCACATTTACAATGGCACACAAAATTGGCCACACAGAGGTGCTGGAACTCTTAAATAAGGGAAGGCCATCTATATTGAGCGAAATCTCCAACTTATTGTCAAAGCATTCCAAACAACTGTCTGGAATTGTCTCAACAAACCTTTGCAACTGTTTCTTAGCATCTAGATAAACATACTGCATGCCAGACTTCTCAGAAATAGAGACATGTCTAGCAGTTTTCAACAAAGAACGAGCAGTTGATGGAACCCTGTGTCCTGCCAACTGAAGAATGTTTAGCAATTTGTCAATAGCATTCTGCTTCACACTGAATTCGATTGCCCAAGCTGTCAACGAGTCTGCAAGCACGCCATCATCCCAACGCTCACTGTCTGAATCGGATGACGTGCATGATCCAAATTCCTTACAGTCAAAATTAAACCAACTGCAATGTTTCACGTCGGAATCTGTGTTAACAGAATATTCACATGACTCGTCAGCAGTGCTTCTAGCTCTTAATTGAATATCGCAGCTTGTACTTTCGTTAGCATCACGATTTTCAATGAAAGTGTCCTCATTCTGCATTCTGCCATCTAGCTCTTCGTCACTACCGGAATTGTATTGCAGTGAATCATGCACGCCTGTCATTTTTCTAAAAGCAGCCATCCACGTCCTCTTGTACTGCTTACGATTCATTACCGAAACTGTTTACCACGACTAATTATAATAATAAATTAGGTTATCTATAGACAGTGTCTATATAGGTAAACTTCTTGCCAAATGATGTAAATATACAAATAACATATGCCAATGTCATTAAACACGTGTAAACTTTACGCCGCCATTTTCACACAATGACACAATGGAATAATAAATATATAAGTAAGCAAATATATAGTAATGAAAATAAGTAAATTTACAACATATAATATGTTGCCAAAATAATCTAGTGCAACAGTTGTCACAAAATATTTAAATATAATCAATGGCACGTATAATACACAGTACGTATATATGCACCTCAATACTCACCGTTATCTTGTAACTGTTTTCAGTTGTCACGCGCGTACGTACGTCTATCGCTTGCACGTTTATACGGAGTCGATCGACGAGTAGCCTATATACACCGTGAGGCATAAAAAAGGAAGCCCCAACAAAATCGTTATTATTTTTAACAATATTCAAAAAATGTCAATGAAATTCATTAAATTTATAGCTAAATAGCAGGCAATGTAAAAAATTTACAATTTGTACTCAAACTGTCCGCCTTCAGCTTCTACGCATGCGCGAAGTCGCTTGCGCCATTCACGCACCGCCGAGTCAATAATTCGTTGGTCAAGATCGTTCCAAGCTTGCATGATTCGCTTACGAAGATCTTCAACATCACGGACCTTTGCTTTGTACACCATTTCCTGCATGTATCCCCCCTATTTGATAATCTACGGGATTCAGATCTCGGCTGTTACGGGGCCATAGTGTTGGAATTATGAAGTCAGGAGTTTCATTCGTCAGAAGTGCAACCGTTTCTCGAGCTCTGTGCACTGGAGCACCATCTTGCTGGAAAATGTAAAATTCAGAGAATTATCTAATTTCAGGTAGAAGGTCTTCCATGAGTAAAACATCTCTGTAGTATTGGCCGTTGATTTTTACCCCCGGTTCAACGAAGTGAATTGACGTGCGCCCCAGAGAAGAAACACCGACTGACACCATCAGGGATTTGCTAAACGTCGGACGTGTGCGTAAAAGGCGGTCGGCTGCAATATCACTCTTTCGAGTTCCAACTGCTACATACAGACGATAATTTTGAGCATTGGTAGGAGAAGCAACTGTGAATAATTTTTCGTCAGTAAACCAGATGAAATGCACTAGGCTAGCTGGGTAGCGACGCAACAAAAGGCGACTGCGGTGCGCTTATGGTGCAAGCGACTTCGCGCATGCGTAGAAGCTGAAGGCGGACAGTTTGAGTACAAAATGTAAATTTTTTTACATTGCCTGCTATTTAGCTATAAATTTCATGAATTTCATTGACATTGTTTGAATATTGTTAAAAATAATAACGATTTTGTAGGGGCTTCCTTTTTATGCCTCACGGTGTATATGCATACGCATGCATGCGCATCATAGACATCATATATTACTTAGACCAATGAACGCTTCGGCGGAGGCGAGCTTAAAGTGACGCAATGGCGTTCACGGAATTGTGGGTAAAGATCTGGCAGAAAGCCGCCGCCTCGTTCGCTTTCGCGTAGGATGTTCGTTAATCCCTTAATTTATTCAGCAATCTCCTATTAAAAATATATGAAATTGCAAGCTTTTATTAAGTAAGTAAGTTCTACTGTTCAGCAGCAACAAGTCATTTTTAAGAGATATATTAGGGTCGTTTCGGCAAAACCGAGCCAATACCATAAATTCAGGCCAAAATCTCTGGTTACTTGGCCTGTGTGTCAAATTTTTTTGCAGTTCCTGTCTTACTTCATCACTGCAGTTAACCAACTAAGAAAAACCGAGCCAAATATAATATAAACCCAGCCAGAACTGTCCTATCTAGCACAGGTGAATGGGCTCGCTTTACCCGAGCAATCAGGTTTAGCGAGCCATAAGTTTAGATAGAGCGAGCCAAGAGGCTCGCTTTACCATAACACGTATAAACAGTAGCGGCCTTTGACAATTTTAGGCCTAAACGTCTTTAGTGCATTGTTAGATGCAATTATTGTCATAACAAAATGAACCAGAGCACATATGTGATGGTACCATTTGTTGCAGTTTGCACACATTTCCCAGTGATCTTCATTTAGTGGGTCTGGAAATGTCTCCATAAACGCACTGACAGAAAGCACACGGTGCATTATCAGAACCAGTATCCAAAGATTTACTTTTATCTGCATCTGTACGCCCTGCTACCTACATTTTCTTTTTGCTCTTCTTTTTCTTATGTGTTTTCTTGACAGATTGCTCTGTATTATGCAAAGGCTTTCTTTTTTATGCTTTTTCCTTTCTTGATATCTGGGGTTTCATTTTGTGAGATAGCCTATGTGCTTCAGGGTGTCTAACTTGTAAGTTCATAGGAAGGCGGATTAACGTGTGGTATTTTAATAAGTGATCTTTCTCCGTGAGTAACTGCATGGCAGTAATTGTGCAAATCTCAAAACACTGTCACCTGATGTACATGTGGATGGAATCAATTGTTCTTCATGAACAACAGCTATAGCAGGTAGGTCAGCACAGTCACCTCATGTACACCTACTTGCGAATGGAATCAATCGATCTTCATGGACAGCAGCTGGTAAAATGTCTGAATCAGAAATGGTAGTAGCAGGTAGATCTATTTGTAGATGGAATCATTAAATCTTGTTCCATGATGACAACAGGTTCACTGGATAAGCCTATATTAGAAATTATGGCCATAGGCCTACTTCTTTCAGTTATTCTGCTAGGAAGATATGCCGTTCTGGTAGGCCTGCCGCTGATGGTTGAAAAAGAAATATTTCTGAGCCACGAAATGCTCCTTGGCAGTTTTCTATTGTGAACGCATTCTTTCACGATGGATTGAAAATCCTGAAAAATCTCTTTGAGCTTAGGGCCAACCACCAGTAGCAGTGCGTGTGAACATTCTCATTTCTTCACACCAAGCCCTTTAAAACTAGAACATACACCACGATCAAGCGGTTGCAGCCAGTGGGAGCAGTGACTTGGTAATTAATGCAAAAACACGCATGCTATTCTGAAGCATCATTTATAAAAATTCAATATGGTAAATATATGAATAGAATCAAACTCGATTGTATATATACTGTTAAAACCAAAACAATGAGAAATTATGATAAAATTCAGCTATATAAAAACCGAGCCAATGGCTCGGATTATCTTATACGAAGAGGCTCGGTTAATCTACATCGTGATCATGGTGAAGGAGGGACTGGTGAAGCGACTTAGACGAAATTTGTGACTAATAAAAATCAATTCGCTAGATGGCGATAGGCGTCGCTTTGAGATCAGTTTTTGTTATACAGCACAACACATTACAACACTGACAGTGTTGTGACTATTTAAATAATAAATACTATTTAAATAGTATTTAAATAGTTTATGCATTTAAATCAACATGAAGCAATGTTTTATGAACTCTGGTATTTCAATACTTCTGTATCAGATCCTCAAGAACTAAATTAATATTCCTTCCACCAGATCAATTGATAGTTCCTGGTGTCGATCGTGTGCCTAACATTATTAACATAAGTGAAATTTTTGCCTGTTGCTGTTGACAAAATCTTCAGAAATAAAGCAGTTTCACCCCTTCTCCAATGTGGAGTTTCCATTAGCCAAAAATCACTTCCCTGCAGCAACAGATGTCTCATGTATGTTTTAGGGACCTGATACCAGCCAAAAGTAGTTTAATATATGTGTATGCATGCATGTAATGTAATGTAAATCTTCGAAAATTTATCAGCGCCCACAAAAGCCACGTATGTATGTATGTATGTATGCATGCATGTATGTATGTAACTGACACTGATAAAAGTTAAATAGTTTTTAAATAGTCAAGTGGTATTTGCAATAGTTAGCACCTATTGACTATTTTAAATACTATTGAAATAGTTTTTTACATGTACTATTTACTATTCTATTTAAATAGTCAGCCTGACTATTTGTCCCAACACTGAACACTGAACGGTATAGATAAAATACGCTGTTGAATGAAATATGCGAAATGAAAGTAAATCTCATAGGAAATTGGAGTACTGGGCATGACTTAACCCGTCTCAATGTAACAACATTAAAAATTACAAGATTCAAAGTGTATGGTGGCAATGAAACTCCTGCCTAAATCATTATACAACATAACTAATAGGTCATCAGGTAAGTTTAGAAACTTTGCTTAATTTGTGTTTCTTTTGCCTGCTAGCACGACTTCTGTTGATTGACTTTTTCAAGAAATGTAATCTCGTGGCAATGTAAAAGTGAATGCAGCGTGCTGTTAGTGATGTCATGTGAACTTCACAACCAATGCCACATTTTGCCAGTTCTGGAGAAATTAATGCCGCATTCAAAATGTCATTATATATGTTGGTATTAGGTGTAGCAGAAAATTTGGTAAAACAGACTTCCAGGAGATGAATAAGTCGGCTGGAATGGGTAATTTCACGCATTATACATAACTCGATCATTTTATTTCTTTCCTGCTCTCTGTGTATTTTGTTAAAACAGTAAATGAAAATATGAAATTGTCTTCTACACTGACACAGGTATCATCATCATTTATTTTGTCAGCAAGTGTTTCAGTAACTTTAATTATTGATTTTATTATGCAATTTGTCATTTACTTTGGAAAGTCGTGTATTCATGAAGCTGAATGCACCTATGCTAAATGCTTTCAAAGCTCTGAGCAAATTGTGAAACAACGTGTTAATATGCACAATTTTGCTTATAGCCTAATTATTGTAACATAGTAGTAACTAAAAATAAACTAAAATAAAAATCCTTTAACTATAACTATGACTATAACTAAAGAATAATACTAACTATAACTAACTAATAAAATTCCATTAACTATAACTGTAACTATAACTAAAATAAAATATGTAAGGAGAATCACACTGCCTGGTGTAGGCTACCATAATAATAATATATTCTTTATTGAAACAATCCGTTGACAAACCGCAACCGTTACAGTGTACAGTTATGCAATCGAAACAATTCACAAGAACAAAATGACAGAAGACATAAATCTTTAACTACTAACAGAACAGACAGCCTGGAATACACGGCGCCAATAGCAGCCTACAAAGCATGTCTGCCTACGGGTCTCGATCTCGGTACCTCTCGCTCTATGCCAGTGTGTTATCCACGCTATCGGCCCCCTAAATACAATACAAAAAACTAGAAATCACAAAAAATATACATAATATGTATGTTCTCTACCAAAAATGCTTCAGGCTTCCAAACTCAAAATCTGACCTCAATTTTATTTTGGTTCACAACCTGTCCACCACCTTTCAATGTTTTGCGTTCCAGACGGAATCCATCTGAGGAGCTGTTTTGGGAAGAGACTACACTCACTTAGTAGGCCTTTCTCCGGACAAACTCTGTGACACGATGCGGCGCCCTATGCTTAGCAGTAAAGATTCGCTTTCGAAATTGAACTGAGCGTAAACCCAATTCGTACTATAATATTCGTTTACTAAACTTCAAACTGACAAGCAGCCTACGCTAGTTCTGGTTCTCTGCATCTTAGGTAGTTTCATTCGACCCGCCACTCTTCTCGCTGTGAGCCTTTTCAGCTTTCTGTATCCATCAGTCATCATCCAATCCAGCATTAATAATCTGTCTCGGTCGTCCTCTTGTCCGCCTCTCCATTTTCCTCTGGATTACCTTGTAGGCCTAGTGCGTCTTCTCTCAGCTTGTGCACGCAGTAAGATTAGGCCTAGCCTAATTATAATAGCAATCCATTGCGGGAGCCGCATTGAGACAGGACATAGGCTCACGATTCATAATCTGGAACTGCACATAATATGTTGTTAGACGTATGTATACGTCTATTTGATGCCTGTAAACCAAAGTGCGAATGACAATTATTATTAATATGAAGAATTAAACTGACTTTATTTGTTACCTACTCCCTAGATGGCAGGAGCAGTAGTAATGCAGCTTGTATTGAAATCGTGTTGCAGATTTTCTTGAACGCCATTTACACAGGGAGCTAATGAAGGAAGAAGCAGTGCTTTATCATGTTATGCATCTTTTTCGCAAGTTTTATGGTATTGTGTTGTAAATCGTGTATAATTTAGACGTGTGAAACGATATCCGGTAAGAGTGTATTTAGTGTATTTCACTAGGGTAAACCTGCAGTTTAGGTTGGTAAATTATTTTATATCGTCAAATTAAAATGGAAGCTCGATTAAGGAAAAAAATTGTTTCACTAACTCGAAGTGGGATTTATAAAACCAATTCTTTACTTTAACAGAAGTTGGATTGATCAAAATAATTTACCGTAAATAGAAGCTGATTGATGAAACTAAGTTTTTTATTCAATAGAACTGTATTGATAGAAATAATTTTTCTCCGTGTAAATAGAAGCTGGATGCATAAGAATAGTTCTTTCCTTCTTTTGAAGTTTCATTGATGAAAAATATATTTTTGCTTAAATAGAATTTTGGTATTTTTTTTCATTAAATGGAAGTTGGATTGATTAAATATTTGTATGAGAATGGAAGCTGGATTTATGTTGAGTTAGCATGGACAGGTAGAGTGCTTACTTACCTACATCAAGTTTCAAAGTGTGGCATTGAAGACATTAAAATGGTGAATTGGTAATCCTGGTACTGGCGGTCCCAAATTATTTCAATGAAAGGCGTCGACAAAATTGGCCCAATATTGTCACTTTAAAATGAAAGCTGGATTGATGAAAAAACTTTATCGCTTCAAATCGAAGCTGAATTGATGAAAACCTCTTTCTAAATGCAGAGGTGGGATTGATGAGAATAGTTCATTCCTCGCGTTGAAATAGAAGCTGGATTGATTAAAATAATTTCTTCCGTAAATACAAGCTGGATACCAAGCCGGTAGCATGGATGAAACTAACTTTCTATTCAATAGAAGCTGGATGAAAATAATGTTTTCAGTAGTTAGATTATTAATTAATATTATTTTTAGTATTATTATTATTATTATGGAAAAAGGGTTTAGATACAGTTGTACCTGAAATACTACTATGGACACCCATAGTATTTCAGGTAATTTGTCATTTTAGCATTCTAAATTATTGACGTATTATTACATGTTGGCTAAACCAGGCTTTAGCGTCAGAAATTATATTCGGTGCTATAGAAGTTGCATCGATAAAAAGAATTCTTACTTAAATGGAAGTTGAATTGAACAAAATAATTCTTGATTAAATAGAAGCTGGATTGATGAAAATTATTCTTGCTTAAGTGAAAGTTGTAGTGATGAAACTATTTTATAGTGCAATTAGAAACTGGATTGATGAAAAAGTCATCGAGTATGTAAATATAGAAGTTGAATTGATGAAAAAATTATGGCCTAAGTAGAAGTTGGATTGATGCTCAAATTATGTGCTACAATGGGCGAATAATTTAGAATGCTAAACTGATAACTTACCATATTTTGCCATATTTCAATGTATTAGTGAAGACTGAAGTGGTTCCGCAGGAGTTGATAGATGCACTTTCATTGTATGAAGTTAAACATGATAACTGTAGACTAGGCAGTTTGATCACTAATGTGATCTGAAACATTTAAACCCTTGTTGCATTATTTAGGTAGGTTGTATTGAGTTATGTATATATTCTGACAACTAGAGTTGTAAATGGTGTTAGAAATGTCATGTCCCTACATTAAATTTGCAACTTAAGGCGACATTTTTCTATTTAAACTTCTTGTATCATTAAGATCTCGCATTGAAAGAGATGACAGAATTCTTGTATCATACAGCCTAGAAGATGAATGTAAAAATATTTTGCACTACTTTAACACTGACTTTTCTAACTCCTGGTGGATTCTACAGGAGTGTAGTGAAACTTATTTTAAAAAATCTATGTTATGTTTTGACTCTTTTGAAGATGAATGCAGGAATTATGGAGAAAAGTAATGAAGAATTGCATACAAGAACAAACGGTGGAGAAAACCCATACTCTTGCAGTTTATGTAATAAGACATTTAACACGAAATGTAGACTGGCATCTGCACTGAAGAAAACACTGGACATCCATCTAAGGATACACAGTGGAGAAAAACCTTACTTGTGCAATCTGTGTTGGAGAACACACACTGAAGAAAAGCTAAACAAGTGCACATTATGTCAGACTGGATTTGCACGGGCTTTTGATCTCAAAATGCACATCAGAAAGCACACTGGAGAAAAGCCACACAAGTGCAATTTATGTCAGACTGGATTTGCACGAGCTTTTGATCTCAAAAAGCACATCAGAAGGCACACTGGAGAAAGACCCTTTAGGTGCTTATTATGTGATAATGCATTTGCTTGGAAAGGTGCACTTACAAAGCACATGAGAATACACACAGGAGAAAAACCATTCAAGTGTGAATTATGTCCTAAAACTTTTGTGCGGAAGGATAGTCTTGACCATCATAGAAAAACACACACTGGAGAAAAGCCATTCAAGTGTAATTCATGTGAGAAAGCATTTCCACGGACTTGTGATCTGAATATGCATATGAGAAGGCACACTGAAGAAACACCATTCATGTGTGATTTATGTGCAAAAGCTTTTAAACAGAAGTGTACTCTCGACAAACATAGAAGAATCCACAGTGGAGAGAAACCATTCAAGTGCCATTTATGTCAGAAAGCATTTCTGAATAAGGCGTACCTGACACACCATATAAGGACTCATACTGGAGAAAAACCCTACTTGTGCAATTTGTGTCCTAAAGCATTTGCACTGAGGAAATCACTGGACAACCATCTAAGGATCCACAGTGGAGAAAAACCTTACTTGTGCAAGGTGTGTTGCAAAACATTCACACACAATGCCTTTCTTAGAAGACATATGATGACTCACACTGGAGAAAAACCGTACAAATGTGAATTATGTCATAGTGCATTTGCACAGAAGTGTGGATTGGAAGAACATAGGAGAATACACATTGTAGAAAGGCCACTCAAGTGCACTTTATGTCAAACTGGATTTGCACATTCTCGTGAACTCAAGAAGCACATGAGAAGACACACTGGAGAAAAACCCTGTAGGTGCTTATTATGTGATAATTCATTTGCTTGGAATAGTGAACTCAAGAAGCACATGAGAACACACACAGGAGAAAAACCATTCATGTGTGAATGATTGCCAAACACTTTTTCACGGAAAGGTACTCTTGACCAACATAGAAACACACACACTTGAGAAACCATTCAAGTGTAATTTATGTGAGAAAGCATTTCCACGGGCTTGTGATCTCAAAATGCATATGATAAGGCACACAGGAGAAAAGCCATTCAAGTGTGATTCATGTGATAAAGCATTTTCTATGAATGGTGCTCTTGAAAGCACAGGTTATTGTGTGAAAGGCATTTTCACAGAAGTATGTTTCGGAAGAGCATAAGCAAGCCGAAACTATATAAACTACTAGCAGGAGAATAACCCCACAGACTTGATTTATGCCAGAAAATGTTTAGACATAAGAATAAGCTAGACCCAGATACAAGAACCCCTACTAGAAAAATGCCATTCATGCAAGTGCATTTATTGTCAGAGATCTTTTAAAAGAAGATTTCACTGAACATCCCTAATATAGCAGTCACAGTGGAGCAAGTGTTTTGTCTTCATTTAGCATTTGCTTGTGAAGGTGCTCTTGAAAAGTACTGTAGAACACATTGAATTATGTTATGAATAATTTACTTATATATATCTGTAATATGAAAAACCATGTAAGACTCAATGCTAGCCAAATCTCATACGAGTGTTAACTGTCCGTGCCTTGTGTCAAGCATGACTTAGAGTGTCTAGTGTCGGGAAGATAAATTGCATAAGGTTTGACTGAAAATGGCAACTTTTGACGGAAGTGAGGTGGAAACTAATCAAGGTTCTTCAATCTTCATAATAGCCAAGTGTGATGCCAGTTCCTGATGAGTAACAAAATCTCTGTATCAATTGAGAACTTTTTGTTTATCTTGGACGCTGAGAACTTGGCATTGCAGAATGTGGGATGTTTGAATTGAAGTGACCTTCAAGGAATGTTTTTGGTACTACTGTTGTGCTCCACAGAAAGATACACTTCATTAGCTATATGAAATGCACCTGTTGTGCGACTTTCCTTAAACACAAATTAATTAACGTACAGTGTATTGACTAACTTAATTCAAAAGTTTTTGGTTTAAACTTCTTGGTTTCTGTCATGTGTTGAAGCGGTTCATTCTATTGATTGACATGATGTATCGGTTAACATTAGTTAAGATTAGTTTTAAGTTTATATCCAACTTGTTATGTGTGTCGAGTCATTCTTGTTGTTTCAAACCAGAGATTCACTGTAGAAGTATGGATGTGTAATCAAGTAGCTGAAGCTGTGGTTCTTCTTGCTTTTTCTCTAGTTGTTTCTAATTACTTGCACAGGTGCTGGTCTCACCTCAACTTTCACTGTTGCATTCTACCAAACTTAAGGCTTGAACTATTTTTGTTGGATATTCTACATTGATGGTATAGAAGTTTATGTGTGTTACCATCGGGGGGGGCCCGATGGCGCATTGGATAAAACGCTGGCATGGAGAGCGAGAGGTACCGAGTTCGAGCCCGTAGGGCGGATATGCTTTGTAGGCTGCTATTAGCGCCGTTGTATTGCAGGCTGTCTGTTCTGTTAGTGGTTAAGATTTAAATTGCATAACATGTAAATGTACAGCGCAGTGTGTTTGTCAGGCGCTTAATAAAGAAAAGATTATTATTATTACCAGGTGGCTGGAACTCTGAAATCTCTTGAATTGATCTTAAGCTTCGACCCCAGTGTCGCCTGTTACTGACCTATCCCCCTATTCCATGGTTGCTCGTGCTTTCCTTTTTCCTATTCCTATTACTGTATAATCTTTTATGTTACATGCATTTGTTCGTTTGACCAGTGTCGTGTTTACCTTGTTGATTTTCCAATTTTTGGTTTGCTTTCTGGGTTTGAGTTAGTCTAGAATTGCATTAGTTAAGTGTAATTACTGTTCTTATTTGCTAGTTGATTTAGTAGAGCGCTAAAATGTACCCTTTGTTCAAGGAGATGTCATTATGCGTGTGTCAAAGTGAACAAAATTCATCTGCATTGGTACTGTACAATTTGTACAGCAGGTTTATTACCAAATTGACAATGAAGAGGACTTCACATCATATCTCTATAGTCCGTTTGAAGATTACCTCTCACTGAAATCACTAAGGGATAGACCAAGCCTCTCACTTCAACCGAATGAAGAATCAATCCACTCTCTATTGAATAGCAATGATCTAGATTCGGATGAACACTATTTCACAACCCAACCTATGCCTTGCAATTATAGTACCCTTGACTCCTTAGGGCCAGCACCTGTCTGTTCTAAAAATAGCTTAAACTTAATGCACATAAATTGTTGTGGTATTCTTGGTAAGCTTAATGAGATTGCAAATACATGTATACTTGAACAAGTATCTGTTGATATACTAGCAGTCTCTGAAACTTAGTTAGACTCGGTAGGTCTGATAAATTCATTCATTCATTCAGGAGATTTATATAGCACCTCTTCAAGGTAACTACTCAGAAGTGCTCAAAATAAATATCCGGGGCTATAACCGTACAGAGATCTAGAACAACCGGTCGGTATGGGGTTTGGGTCTCTTTATAAGGGACCAAATAGACTATCAATCAGTCGAACTTATAGACGATAACCTGCACACTGCATGTACCCAAATCCCAATATGTATTATGTATATGTTATAGTAAAACTAGAAGTTGGATGCACGGTGAAAACATGGTATTAATGCTATATTACTGCAGTAACATTAGATGTTGGATGAGCATTTATAGCAGAAGTAGAAGTTGGATGAGCGATGAAACCATGGTATTGATGCTAAATTATTGCAGTAAAACTAGAAGTTGGATGAACGATCCAAATATGTATAGTAGAATGAGGGATGGAAATATATTGTAGTAAAAGTAGAAGCTGGATGAGCGTGGAAAACATGGCAAAAATATATCTTAAATAATATTACGATACTGCACGTATTAGGATTTGGGTATGAAAGGCCTATGCATGCAAGATAGACTGGAGGGGCTTCTATCCTTATACTGGTTGTTTCTTTTAAATTTTATCACACTTTCAACAAGTTACATAGTCTTCACTCACAATCCTGTGAAAGAAACACTTTTCTTGTATAAATTAGTGTGATCCGGTGTCATCGTCCGATTAAGTCGCTCGATTTTTTTAGCACACTGTAGGCTATTTTTAAGGCAATATATAAACGTGGAGTACGGGTTGCTTTCTGCCTCCGACACTAAGGTCTTGCTTGAATGCAAGTATGTATTGTGATGCTTAGCCTATTCGTTAGAGGGCAGGAGCAGTAGTAATCCAATCTGGACTTAAATTATTCTGTAGTTTTTCTTGAACGCCATTTGCAACCAGAGCTAACAAAGGAATCACAACCAGTGCGTACATCATCACATTACGCTTCGTTTGGAAGGTTGTTTTTGGGCATTTGTTATAGAATAATTTAGTACGTTAAAACGATGTTTTGCAACCTTTTAAGAATATCCTATTCTTAACGGTAAAAGGGCTAGAGCAGTAGGAAGCGGGATCGATATCCCGCTAAACCCTCTGAAACCCTCTGGACTCATGGGCGCCTATCAATGGCTAAATGATCGTTGGTAAGATGAGTCAATGTAGGACGTGATGGGCGCCTTATTATGTGCTACAATGAGCGAATAATTTAGTACGCTAAACTAATAAATTACCATATTTTACCATATTTCAATGTTTTAGTAAAGACTGAAGTGGTTCTGCAGGAGTTACGGAAGAAATTAGTATAGATGCATTTTCATTGTATGAAGTTAACCATAATAGCTTCTGTAGAAACTAATCAGTTTGATCACTAATGTGTGTAACGTCCTGTCTTCTGAAGTTTTTTCATCAATTAAACCCTTTTTACATTATTTTCGGTAGGTTATATTGAGTTATGTATATAATTATGACAACTAGAGTTGTAAATGATGTTAGAAATGTCATGTCCCTACATTAAATTTGCAACTCAAGGCAACATTTTTCTATTTATTTCTTCTTGTATCATTAAGATCTGGCATTGAAAGAGATGACATAATTCTTGTATCATATAGCAAGACAAAGGAACTCAAATCACTAACACTTAATTCCTATGACTGTCTGTCTTACCTACTTTAACTAAGTGAAGTGCTCTTCACATACACTGATGGTGGCTATGTTTTAGAGAATCGCTTTTCAGGAGATTTCATTGATTGTCGGGCTAGCATGGTCCAAACACAAGGACATTATATGTCGTGGCAAATATTCAAACTGGCAATGGTGTTGAACAATCTCACCAGCTGATCTCATTGAAAACTGAGCCCTGTCGCACCTATATGGTCGTATTAGAAAACCTGGACATTTACAGTTCACATTACATTTGGCAAAATGAAGTATGACATCCTCATCATATTTCAGTATTAGGAAGTCGATTAAGAAACTGATTCATGATTCTTGGTTTTCACTTTGTTCTTCTATTCCTTCCTTGCTTGATGAATGTAAAAATATTTTTGCACTATTTAAACACTGACTTTTCTAACTACAGGAGTGTAGTGAAACTTATTTTAAAAAATCTATGTTATATTTTGACTCTGTTGAAGATTTGAAGATGAATGGAAGAATTATGGAGAAAAGTAATGAAGACTTGCATACAAGAACAAATGGTGGAGAAAAACCATACACCTGCAATTTATGTAATAAGACATTTACCACGAAACGTAAACTCGCAGAACATAAATTCATCCACACTGGGAAAAAACCATACAGGTGTCATTTGTGTCAAAGAACATTTGCACTGCATCACTATGTCAAACGGCACATGAGCATGCACACAGGAGGACGAGAAAGGTACAGATGTTCTATATGTGACAAATCATTTTCACACAAATCGGGACTAGACTATCATACGAGTACCCATACAGGAGAAAAGCCATTCATGTGCGATTTGTGTTCAAGATCTTTTATAAGAAAGAGTCAACTAGACCAACATAGACAAACCCATACTGGTGAAAAATTATTCAAGTGCAATTTATGTGAAAAAGAATTTATAAGAAAAACTCAACTGGCAGAACATATAAGAACCCATACTGGAGCAAGACCATACTTGTGCAATTTCTGTCACAGAGCATTTGGACGGAAGAGTGCACTGGATGTCCATCTAAGGACCCACAGTGGAGAAAAACCGTACGTATGCATGTTTTGTTGCAAAACATTTGCACGAAGTGTCACTCTTAAATTGCACATGAGAATACACACTGGAGAAAGACCATACCAGTGTCAGTTGTGTAACAGTGCATTTATACGGGCTTACGATGTCAAAATGCACATGAGAAGGCACACTGGAGAAAAACCATACAAGTGTGAATTGTGTAACAAAGCATATGTACATAAGCAAGGGCTTAAACGGCATGAGAGAACCCATGTCAGAGATCAGACATTCAATAAAAATGTTTGTGAGAAGGCATTTGCACTTAATAAAGAAGCATGTCATACAGGAACTAACTGTGGAGAAACAATATGCACTTGCAATTTATGTAGCAAAACATTTCCTACGAAAAGTAATCTAGCTGGACATAAAAGAACCCACTTTGGAGAGAGATCATTCAAGTCTGATGTATCTGAGAAAGTACTAATAAGTAAAAGTCAACTTGGAGACCATTTAAGGACTCATACTGGAGAAAAACCCTATTTATGCAATCTGTGTCCTAAAGCATTTGCACTGAAGGTTACACTGGATTCCCATCTAAGGATCCACACTGGAGAAAAACCATACTTGTGCAATTTGTGTCCTAAAGCATTTGCACTGAAGTTTACACTGGACAACCATCTAAGGATCCACAGTGGAGAAAAACCTTACATGTGCAAAGTGTGTTGCAAAACATTTGCACTCAATTCCTATCTTAAAAGACACATGAAATCACACACTCTAGAAAACCAGTACACATGTAATTTGTGTCAAAGAAATTTGCACTGAGTGGCTCTCTCAGACGGCACATGAGAATGCATGAGGGAGAACACACAGAAAGGTACAGATGTTCTTTATGTGACAAAGCATGTGCACACAAAAGGGCACTAGAAGCGCCATACGAGAACCCATTCAGTTAGAGAAACCATTCAAGTGTGATTTATGTTCTAAATCTTTTATACAAAAGAGTAATCTAAACGAACATAGACGAACCCATACTGATGATAAACCATTCAAGTGTGATTTATGTTCTAAATCTTTTATACAAAAGAGTAATCTAAACGAACATAGACAAACTCATACGGGTGAAAACCAGTTCAAGTGCAATTTATGTGAAAAGAATTTATTAAAAGGCAACTGGAGAACATTTAAGGACTCATACTGGAGAAAAACCACATGTGCAATGTGTGAAAGCATTTAGACAGAAAAGGTCACTGATGACCATTTAGGGTGGAGAAAAGCCGTATGTGCAATATGTGTCCAAAAGCATTTGCACTAAAGACTACACTGGATTCCCATCTAATGATCCACAGTGTAGAAAAACCATACAAGTGTGATTTGTGTCCTAAAGCATTTATACAGAAGAATAAACTGGATTCCCATCTAAGAATCCACACAGGAGAAAAACCGTTCTTCTGTGATTTATGTCCTAAAGCATTATGCACTGAAGAATACACTGGATTCCCATCTAAGGATCCACAGTGTAGGAAAACCTTACTTATGTGATCTGTGTCCCAAAGCATTTGCATTAAAGAACACTGGATTCCCATCTAAGAATCCACACTGGAGAAAAACCGTACTTCTGCAATTTATGTCCTAAAGCATTTGCACTGAAGACTACACTGGATTCCCATCTAAGGATCCACAGTGGAGAAAAACCATACTTCTGCAATTTGTGTCCTAAAGCATTTGCACATAAGGTTACACTTGACATCCATCTAAGGACACATACTGGAGAAAAACCCTACTTGTGCAATTTGTGTCCTAAAGCATTTGCACTGAAGTTTATACTGGGCAACCATCTAAGGATCCACAGTGGAGAAAAGCCTTACTTGTGCAAGGTGTGTTGCAAAACATTTGCACTCAATTCCTATCTTAAAAGACACATGAAATCACACACTGAAGAAAACCATTACAAGTATAATTTGTGTGAAGCGAAATTTGCACTGAGTGGTCCTCTCAAACGGTACATGAGAATGCATGCGGGAGAGGAACCAGAAAAGTACAGATGTTCTTTATGTGACAAAGCATGTGCAAACAAAAGGGCACTAGAAGATCATACGAGAACGCATACAGGAGAAAAACCATTCAAGTGTGATTTATGTTCAAAATCGTTTATACAGAAGATTACTCTGAGTGAACATAGACGAACCCATACTGGTGAGAAACCATTCAAATGTGATTGATGTTCAAAATCTTTTATAAAGAAGAGTAATAACCATAACCATAACGAAACATTTTATTCCTTCAAGTTGGCAACATTTAGAAAGAAAAGTTCACTGAGTGACCATTTAGGGAATCTGGAGAAAAGCCGTACTTGTGCAATCTAATCTAGCATTTGCATTAAACATAGACGAACCCATACTGGTGAAAAACCATTCAAGTGCAGTTTATGTGAGAAAGCATTTAGAAAGAAAAAGTTCACTGAGTGACCATTTAAGGATTCATTCTGGAGAAAAACCCTACTTGTGCAATATGTGTCCCAAAGCATTTGCATTAAAGACTACACTGGATTCCCATCTAAGGATCCACAGTGGAGGAAACCCTTACTTGTGTGATCTGTGTCCAAAAGCATTTGCATTAAAGACTACACTGGATTCCCATCTAAGAATCCACACTGGAGAAAAACGGTACTTGTGCAATTTATGTCCTAAAGCATTTGCACTGAAGAATACACTGGATTCCCATCTAAGGACCCACAGTGGAGAAAAACCTTACTTGTGCAAGGTGTGTTGCAAAACATTTGCACTCAATTCCTATCTTAAAAGACACATGAAATCACACACTGAAGAAAACCATTACAAGTATAATTTGTGTGAAGCGAAATTTGCACTGAGTGGTCCTCTCAAACGGTACATGAGAATGCATGCGGGAGAGGAACCAGAAAAGTACAGATGTTCTTTATGTGACAAAGCATGTGCAAACAAAAGGGCACTAGAAGATCATACGAGAACGCATACAGGAGAAAAACCATTCAAGTGTGATTTATGTTCAAAATCTTTTATACAGAAGATTACTCTGAGTGAACATAGACGAACCCATACTGGTGAGAAACCATTCAAATGTGACTTATGTTCAAAATCTTTTACAAAGAAGAGTAATCTAATCCAACATAGACGAACCCATACTGGTGAGAAACCATTCAAGTGTAGTTTATGTGAGAAAGCATTTATAAAGAAAAGTTCACTGAGAGACCATTTGAGGACTCATAATGGAGAAAAATCTTACTTCTGCAATTTGTGTCGCAAAGAATTTGCACTTAAGAGTACATCGGATGTTCATCCAGGGATTCACATTGGAGAAAAACCTTGTTTACGTAATTTTTCATGCAAAACATTTGCACTCAATACCTCTCTTACAATGCAAATGAAAATAAACACTGATGATCAGCCACTGAATAAAGATATTTGTGACAAAGCATTTCCGCTTAACATTAAAAAAGAATGCCATACAAGAACAGTCTGTGGAGAAACACTATACACTTGCAATTTATGTAGCAAACCATTTGCTGGGAAAAGTAATCTAGCAAAGCATGAAAGAACCATCACCGGAGAAAGACCATTCAAGTGCAGTTTATGCGAGAAAGCATTTAATTCAAAGAGTAGCCTGATAGACCATTTAAGGACCCATACTGGAGAAAAACCCTACTTGTGCAATTTGTGTCCGAAAGCATTTACAATGAAGAATCACCTGGACACCCACCTAAGGATCCACAGTGGAGAAAAACCTTACTTGTGCAATGTGTGTCCCAAAACATTTGCACTGAAGAATGCACTGGATTCCCATCTAAGGACCCACAGTGGAGATAAACCTTACTTGTGCAAGGTGTGTTGCAAAACATTTACACGCAATACCTCTCTTAAAACGCACATGAGATCACACACTGGAGAAAAACAGTACAAGTGTGAAATGTGTAATAGTGCATTTACAAATAAGAGTTATTTGGAAGTTCATAAAAGAATCCATACGGGAGAAACACCATACGAGTGCAATTTATGTCAAAGTGCATTTACAACGGCTCATCAACTCAAACTACACATGAGAAAGCATACTGGAGAAAAGCCATACAAGTGTTTGCTATGTCATAGGGCCTTTTCTTGTAAGCGTACTCTTGAAAATCACTGTAGAACACACACTGGAGAAAAGTCACACAGGTGTTAAATGTGTTTCATTTAGTCAAAGCTGTACTCTGAAAGCCCATATAATTCTCCATGCAAAACATGTTTCAAGAAACAAACAAGCTGAAAGTGTGAATTATGACAAAGAGCATTTACATAACAGAAAGTCGAGAATGCCCTGAAGCTAATATACTTCGGATATTTACCATACTGACTGGAAATGGTAACCGTTTTGCTATTTAGCGAGTTGTCAACAATGGAAACTTCAAGATTCTTCATAATCCAGTTTCTGATGAAAAACAAACTTTATGTAGATCGATCACTGACAAAACTTTTGCTTATCGTAGACGCTGAGGCCCTATTGTTTTGAAATGTGTTGTGAAATGTTTTGTATCGAAGGATCATTGTTATCAGCAATAACATTGTTATTGTGAGGGTCCGCAGAAATATACACGTTTTGAAAAGCACCTGTCGTGCTATTTTCCTAATAATAATAATAATAATAATCTGCATTTAATTTCAAACTGACACAATGCAGGATGATTACAAATCAGTATGAACGGATGATCACAAGTTATTACAGGAGTCGAATTTAACTGTATATGGCAGCCATGCAAGGCGCCCATCACGTCCTACTTCTAATTTTACCAACGCGCCATCTCGCGAATGATAGGCTGAGTGGACTTTTTTGGAGGGTGGCGGGAGTCGATCTCGCTTCCTACTGCTCTTGACGCCAGTGATGTTATCTCTATTCTATTGACTCCCCCCCTCCCTTGAGCACACAAACCAAATTAATTGAAGAGTTCCTTGCGGTTCATGTAATTTTTGCGAAGTATAACTATTACCATTGACGATTGGCTTTTGCCACTTTGGGAATCATTCTATTGCTTGATGTGATGTTTTGGTTTACACTGGTAGTGCATATAATTATTTCGAACGTGATCTGTGTTTAAGAGTTATCAGTGGATATCGGCCACAGATTTCGAATGGTTTTGCATTTGGTCTCATTGATAATCCTGCAAACACCAATAATACTGCCATACCAGTGAGTCCATAGGCCTATATTCCGAGCATAATATACCTTTTCTTGTTAATATATCTTAATCCAGGTTGTTGAGCAAAAACAGCAGCAGGTACAATGGTACATGTACTATAATTATGCTCGTAATATTTGGACTCACTTGTCTCCTGTCTTTGATGATTCTAGTCTTGGTTGGCGGCCATTAAATTCTTCGGCAATCCTCCGAAGTCCGGTCCCAAATTATTTCACAGCATTTTTCTCACCGTCACTTTACAAACCGTTTATCTGTAAACCCATGTAGTTTAGGTTGCTAAATTATTTTTATCGTAAAATTAAAATGGAAGCTGGATTGAGGAAAAAAACTGTTTCGCTAACTGGAAGTGGGATTGATGAAACCATTTCTATCTTTAAATAGAAGTTGGATTGATGGAAATATTTTACCGTAAATAGAAGCTGGATTGATGAAACTAAGTTTTTGATGCAATAGAAGCTGGAATGATGAAAATAATTGTTTCTATAAGTCGAAGCTGGACCCATGAGAAAAGTTCTTTACTTAAATAAAAGTTCCATTGATGAAAAATATTTCTCTGGTTAAATAGAAGTTGGGTCATTTTTTTCATTAAATGGAAGCTGGATTGATTAAAAATAATTCTGCATGAAATGGAAACGGGATTGATGACAGTTATAATGGACATCGGTATAGTGCTTACTTACCAACGTCATGTACGGCAAAATAATTTGGGACCGGACTTCGGAGGATTGCCAATTCTTCTATAACCCTTCGAAGACCGACATTTCAGCTACTGAGCGCTCGCTCCACAGCATATTTAGAAATGTGATCAGCTTCAGTCATTGAAACTGGGTTATTTAATTGTTGAGCTGGCAGATGCTGTACGTAACTCACGCTTTTCAATTCTACAATTGTATTGTACTTGAACACTTGTTATAGCGCCCCTACCAGATTGCCTATTCAGAGGCGCTCCCGACTACTGCGCGAACGCTGAATCGGAGTTTCACGCCGAAGCGCGCATGAGCAATTGCGAGTGAAGAGTTGCCCAGGGTCCCTACGCGGTGGCTTGAGGTGGATTCGAACCCCGCAACCCTCCGGCTGCAAGGCACCGAACATACCCCTACACCACCGCGCCCCATCCATCCAAGTTCCATTCAAACAAGAGTTATTTTCATCAATCCAACTGTTATGTAAGCAAGAATTCTTTTCATCAATCCAACTTCTATTTAAGCAAAAGGTGTTTTCATCAATCCAACTTCTGCAACTTTCCGACTATCGTCCATATATTCCGACTATAATATACCTTTTCTTGTTAATATATCTTAATCCAGGTTCAAAATTGTTTGAGCAGTAACAAGCAGCAGGTACATGTATATAATTATGCTCGTAATATTTGGACTCACTTGTCTCCTGTCTTTGATGATTCTAGCCTTGGTTGGCGGCCATTAAATTCTTTATCGTAACCCGTAAGGCCGAAAACCGGCTACGTTGAATTTGTCAAATGAGCGCTCCACAGGCATATTTAGAAATGCGATCAGCTATCAGTCATTGTAAATGGGTTATGGTAATTGTCTGAGCTGGCAGATGCTGCATTGTAACTCAGACGCTTTGACGTACTTTTAATGTTATTACGTCACTTGAAGGTCAATGTCAAGCGTTTCTTGCAGATTGCTGTATTCATAAATAAACACGACTACTGTATAGACGCTGAAAATGGGAAACGCAAGGTTTCAGGTAGCCGAAAGCGCGATGAGCAATTTGGTGGAAAAGTGAAGTGGACTTGCCCAGGGATTATGGCCCTGATAGCAGTGGAGATCAGGTGGATTGAAACCGCAAGTTATGGGGCGTTGCAAGGCGGCAAGCACATACTTGCACACCAGCCCCATCCATCGTGAAGTTTCTATCAAACAAGAGTTATTTTCAAAATGACAACTGGCGCTAAAATGTAAGCTAAGAAATTCTTTTCATCAATCCAACTTCTATTTAAGCAAAAGGTGTTTTCATCAATCCAACTTCTGCAACTTTCCGACTATCGACCCTTCGGACTATCGACCTGTCACCCAACAAATAGTGCCACAACGGCAAACGAACTCGATCATGTGTACCAATGGGCGGAAACATGTAATCTTAAACTAAATCAGAAAAAACCTTTGAGATAGTGTTCAGACGGCCGAGGGTGCACGGCTCTGTAACTAAGAACTAAGGTAAGCTGGTAAGGTAGTTGGCTCACACAGCTCATTTGTTCGTCTCTGTACCTGTCCAGTGGTGTCCATGACTATCTCTGTCAGCTTGTATGTCTCAGACGCCTTCTGTCTTTCTGCCTAGGTGGCTCAGTCAGTCGATCAACGTTCAGTGGTTGAAATCTCGCATTAGAAGTTCTAGGCCTACATGCGTTGATGCCTCAATAAGTCTGCCTCTGAATGAGCGTGCTTTCCATCAAACTATTAGCTTCATAATGATCAATCTTTTCACAAATGTCATGAAATAGTTGGCGACTTATTACTGTAAAAAATGCTTAAAATAGGATAACTTTATTCTCTACCGCCACAATAGGCCTACCTTGAAGGGCTAATATGGACATTATGATCACAGCTAGGCCCTAGGCTACACAGGCCCTACATTGTTTCTAGTAAATGTTGTTTGCTATTCTTAGTCGTTTGTCTTTCTACAGGTTTTCGTGTTATTTTTTTCTGGTCTACTTCGGATTTTGTGGTTTTGCACAAGTTCATGTATGGATCGATCGGTGTGATCATAAGATTGCCCTCTGCCGATTGTTTCGACTTCATTAGGCCGCGCGCACACAATGTATGCTATTGCGTATGAAGGGTGAATGCTATATTTTATTCGCCAGATAGCGGTAGCAATGGAAATCTAACATCTGTTAGAGGGATTTGTTTCTCTTAAATGCAATTTTGACGATCTTGGACAAAGAAAATATTCAGAACTACTCGGTGAGTATTAGAGTGGTTCAGGCAAGTTTGTTAGCCTCAGTATTGGCAATTCCGACAAACAGTGCATTGAATTTTTTTCAAAATTAAAAGGCCTACTTCTTTTCGCGGGTATAAAACTTTCGGTAATCCCGTAGTTTAGGTTGGTAAATTATTTTATAGATTAAGGAAAAAATTGTAACTCGAAGTGGGATTGATGAAACCATTTCTGTCTTTAAATAGAAGTTGGATTGATCGAAATAATTTTTACCGTAAATAGAAGCTGGATTGATGAAAATGTTTTTGAAGCAATAGAAGCTGGAATGATTAAAATAAAAGTAGAAGCTGGACCCATGAGAAATGCTTAAATAAAAGTTTGATTGATGAAAATATTTTTTGGGTTAAATAGAAGTAATGCTTTTTTTCGCGGAAGCTGGATTGATTAAAACAAATTTTCGATGAAATGGAAGCGGGATTGACGATAGTTATCATGGACATAGGTAGATTTCTTACTTACCAACATGAAGTTCGGTATTGAAGATATTCAAATAATTTACCAACCTAAACTACGGGATTACCAAACTTTCTGCAGATTTCTTACATGAACGACGTGTTGAATCATAATGTCTCTAACGATAAATTTCCACCGCGTATTCAAATTTAATAAAATGAATAATTTTCTGTCTTCTAGCAATTATGCATTGAAGATATTTTTAGATTAACACAATATTACCAGAACTCATAAGAAATGAAGGGAGACTGACCACGTGCAATCTGTGCTATAATGAGGTATTTGTAAGGAGTGAGACTCTCAAAAACCCTGGAAGACCAGGCATGCATATACATATGCCTATAACTCACTTCATGATTTTCTCAAACCTTATAAGAACCCACCCTGGAAAACCATATAACAACAATATCGTTGCGTTCTGTCTAGCGTGGCAGATTACATGTACGTCGTGGAAGACCTAGTAGAACTAGCCTATTATAAGCGATTAGCGAATATAGGCCTAACAATTTTTTCACATAAAGGTGTTGAGAACGACAGCAACTATACAATACCCATCAGACAGACAGGGAATAAACCAAAGTCCAGATCAAACGCAATTTTCTGATCATTAGAATGTAGTCGGCAATTGGTGGTGATAGTAGCCTAGGCCGAGCCTAGTTTTATCATTTTGAGGCCTCTTGGCTGTGGATTTGTAGCGAAATGTTTCAAATCAAGAATGTATTTAGACCTATTGAACAATGTTGGCAGATCTTATAGGATGTGCAGAAGAAAATCAACTTCTTAAAGTGTTTGAACTGCACTTAAGAGTGGTTTTTCTTAATCACGGGAATATATGAGGCCTACTTCGGGGTGTTCACTTGACTACGCATTCCTACCTGTGCACGAACGGATATAATACTCTGCAAATAGGACTCCCATTCCCATAAAGGATTTTACAGAACTTATATAAGTGCTAAAATGAGAACATGCTGGTAATGTACCAAGACGTTTTGGGGTAATGATCCGAATCTCTTGTTAAACAGGAATGCACTTCTTCTTTCTTTGAGTTCTCTAGAGTCTTCAGGTCCAATCTTTCTCGAATTGCTTTTACTTCGTCGACTGGCTGTGCAGGTTCCCTACTTTAGAGTAAAACACACATTCCCAACCTAAAAAAAGATTTAAATCTCTGACTTGACTTAGTCGTCTGTGAAAATCCTCAAAGGTTCAACATGCAACAGGCTGCATCCAAGAAAAGTCAATGAGTCTTAAACCTGTCAGCCATGACGTACATAAAATGATGCTAAATATAACTTAACAACACTTTCGCTGCTATTGTGATAAAAGGAGACTCAGTGGGTGGCTGTACATGCTCAAACAATTTGTCACCAGCATCCTAAAATAATTGTTGGAAACCATAGAAAGAGCCCTATCAGAAATAGAAACCATAGAAAGAGTCACATCAGAAATAGATATGAAAAACCTATTACCGGTATTGAATATCGCTGGGTGTGGCACAGAAGAGAACTCTGATAAAATTATATCCTATCAACTCTGTAAGACTTCACCTCTCTCCTCTCTCCGTCTGTGTCTCTCTTTGTCTCTGTCTGTCTGTCTCTGTCTGTCTGTCTCTGTCTCTCTCTCTGTATTTCTGTCTCTTTCTCTGTCTCTGTATGTCTGTGTCTCTGTCTCTGTCTCTGTCTCTGTATGTCTGTCTCTTTCGCTGTCTGTCTGTGTCTGTGTCTCTGTCTCTGTCTCTGTGTCTGTCTGTCTCTGTCTGTCCTGTCTCTCTCTCTCTCTCTCTCTCTCTCTCTCTCTCTCTCTCTCTCTCTCTGTCTCTCTCTCTCTCTCTCTCTCTCTCTCTCTCTCTCTCTCTCTCTCTCTCTCTCTCTCTCACACACACACACACACACACACTGTCAAATTGTCGTCATAAGACTCATAACCAGCGTCATCATCATTTTCGAAACCACTTCGTAGTCATCATTAGGATTCATATAGTTATCGTCATCGTCGTAGGGCTACATCTGTATCTGAACATTTATTACATGTAGCGCCTTCTGATAACAACACGTTAAGTCATTACTTTACAAATTCTCAGATACGATATACGATAGTAACGATACTATATAAAAGATCTAAAAGGCTCGAATTGTGTATGTTAGGTTGAAAGTGTTTCTGGTGTTGCATCACACGATAGAGTTTCAGTGGGAGACAGTTTCTATAGAACTACTGTCAAATATGCACGATAATTATGTTCGCATATTCTCAGGAGAGCGCGGCACCATAAGTCCCCGAGGATTCTGCTCATGATATAATAGCCTACACGCACATGCATATATATATCGAGGGGTTTAAGCCAGACAGGAGTAACTACGTTTTTTGACATTTCGAGATAAACGAAGAAAACGAAAACTTTGTTACAGTATTTTTTGAAAAAAAATATTTTTCAGCATTTTTTATTTAAACAATGAAAATTATTTCTAGCTAAATGCTGAGCAATAAGACTCCTTTTCAAAATGCATTAAAGTATGCATTGTATTGTTTACACATAACGTGACAATTTGGTGAATTTTGTCAAAGTTTGACAAGATGCACCCTTCTGGCAAGAGAAAAATGAAATGATGAAAAACATCATAAATTCAGTGTAATTTGCAAGATAACCACCCACAAAAATATATGAAGAAACATTGAATCATACTGCACAATCTAGCACAAAAATATTAATAATTATAGGCCAAGATCATAATTTTTTTTTGAAGATACAACATTCTGGTGTAAAATCATAAAACGCACCCTTACAAAATGGTATAAACAACTAATAACCTTAGAATAACATAAATGATATTACGCTCTCCAATTTCTATGCAAGTAAGTAAGTGGTTTAAGCTGTTTGAAGAGTAAAGTAAGTAAATAAGCATTTTTTCACGCTAATTTTAATTGCCTAAAAATAATTCATGTGTGCCATAAGAGACGTATCTAAGAAATGCATGGTTTCACGTAATGCCAGATGGATGTAGGCTATCTTCTTCAAGATGCACCCTTCTGCCAATAAAACCAAAGCTGTTAGTGTAACATCTTTGATAAAACAGTGCTATTTTTACATCCTTTTGGCATAAAGGTGTCCCATAATTTGAGTTGTATCTTCAAACCAACTCTCTTAAATGAAGCCTTATAGCTACGGCCTTCTGGCAGTAGGCCTACCTTCTTTGACGTCGGTTGATTCAATTTCTGTGAAAATGTCCATTTTTCAAAAAATCGTAGATACGACCTTCTGGCTTAAACCCCTCGATATACACGTGTAAATACACACACATATATGTATATAATACAAATAAAACACACATGCATACATCTCGCAGGGCCGATGAGAGGGGGGGTCAGGGGGGGTTGCTGCCCCGGGGCCCGGTTCCATGGCAGGGGCCCTTGGCAGGGGCCCAGAAATGTCTAAGACTTTGTTCAAACTGAAGAGTTGGCCTAATGCAGTCTTTCTTTCTCCGGAAAAGCGCTAGAACTCACTTACGGCAATGTAGAATATTAAAATTTTCCCGGCATAGAACCCATGCACCCAGAGACAAAAGAAATAGTCAGCACCTATGGCAGGCAAGCAAGCAATTATGTAGTTGGCTACACCGAAGAATAAAGCTGTAAATGTTGTGGTGGTTTGCGAGCTAGTACATGTAGATACTATGTATTCCAATTCGGGCAATTTAGAGCTGGAGATCGCGTGGTGTGCTACTGATGGCTGACCTCAGATAGTTCGTTCAGAATTTTCCCCGGTGCCTACTTGCCCGAAAAACAGGTTCGCCCGAAATTTGGGAGGGCATTTGCACCTCTGACCCCCGCTGCCTACGCCTATGGGAGTAAGCACAGTAACAGACGTTGGTCATTGCTCATCAGAATGATTTTGGACTAGTTGTTGGTGCCAAGTTAAATGATGCAGACAAATTTCGATTTCTGACCGCAGGGCCGTAAATCTGTTTCAAGATGTGGGGAGGGAAAACTGCCTCTTCGGAAGTGTGTATAGTTCCGTTAAGAAGCCCTCTGTCTACTGAGTTCAGTTACACACTAGGTTAAAAATTAGTTATTGGAAACATTTATATCATCTGCACCCTTAATTTTAAAGACATTTATAAATCATCTGCACCCTACATTTTAATGTTTAAATGGTAATCATGTAAGTTAAGACAGCGCCTAGGCCTATGTCCGCAAATGCTTGAAGACCACTTTAAATGTGATTTAATTGTTTTAGGTCTGGAGCGCATCTGATGAACCTGCCTTACGGTGGCGCTATATAAATTTTTCAGTTACCATTATCAAACGAACCAAAAATTGGGCCAATGATAAACTTCAGTCTCACTGTGCATGTTTACAAACCTATCAAGTTTCAACTCTGTGAACTGACCCTCTGTCTCTCTCTGTCCCTCCCTGGCTCCCTGCACCTGTCACGTCTAATCGTCCTTTCACTTTAATGAAGAAGAAAACCTATAATTATTTCAGCACTCAGATTTACATCTGTTACACTGTTCTCAGGCTGAAAGTGTCAGTCGCCTTGATGACCTCTCGCTTAATTTTAAGGTGGGCACCTGGACCTAGGGCATTCTATAGGTAGACCTAAGAGAGATTCCTTAATTCGTGGCCAGAAATTCTAAATACCAGTCACCATCGGATTTATAAAGAAACATAACATAACAATTACAGTAGATTTTGGCCGAAAAGATCACTTTAAAAGAATTTTTTGTCACCTGAGAAAAACTTGCCGACAAACAATAGCATCCACACTAACAGGAGAAAACAAGCAAAAACGTTTGGGGCGCAGAAGTCGGTAATGCTGCTCGGGGTAACCTCGGAACAAATTCAAGCATTTGTTGTGATCCATTCTAGTCTAGCGGCATTAATGAGTCTTATCTGTAGTCGCTTCCCGACTCGTCGGCACGTCGTCTCGGGAACTGATCCATTGTCGTATGATATTCCGACCGGTTACGAGTTGGACTCCGTGTCCCGGTCATCTTTCCAGTCCCGAGCAAAGCATTCACCCTCCAGTTCTCCATAAAAGCTCAATCTTCTCCTCTACTGCCCGCCGTTGTTCACTGCCAATTTTCAACTCCCCGACTCTTGCAGTCCACCCGCTCAGCTTGTCCTGTGCGACCTTATTGACCCGGGAGGTCGCCGGAGTTGTGGGAACGGCGAAAAGCGATACCACTCTGCTCAGAGGTGGTGAGGAAGGAGGTACTCCTCTGTCGTATGGTCGTATATATAACTTTAGAACTAATGGCATCTAAATAGACAAAGAATGTAAATTCCAATAGGCTACTCTCCCAAGGAATAGTTTGCGGCGATTGGGGCTGGTGCCATAATATTTATGACACGCCTTAGAAAAATGACACGGCTTAGACAAAATTTGTGGGGAGGGAATTACTTCACGTTCCCTCCCCAGGCTTAAAAGTGGGGAGGGAATTCCTCCCTTCCTGATGCAGATTTAATTTCGATTTCTGACTGAATTCTATAGGCCTACTCCACCAGAATCGTATGCATGGCCTAGCACTTCGCATTACGCACACCCTCTGGTAAAATCCGCCACTGAAGCTATCCGACTATATCAATTATTTAAGTCAAAATTGTTGTGGTCATATTATAGTTGAATAACTTGAATTTAAAAAAAAACACTGCTTATCAGTAGCCTATTTTGAGATTCATCAGCTGTCGTCCTATAATTGATTATTGGTTTTCTGGCAGGCATAAAATCTTTTACTGGATGTTAATGTATGAATTGAAATTTGAGTTATTATCAATATAAATAATTCTTTAACTTACTGCTGGATGTAAGTTATCATAATAAATAATTGATACCAAATTACAAATATTTGATATTATATTCCAATATGTTGATGATGAATTAGAAGATAAATTACCATCAGAAATCTCTAGCTCAATAAAGGAAAGTAAGATTAGTGAAAGTCAGGAACACAGATGAGAGACAGACGCTCCTTCAAAGTCTTGCATTTTCAATTTCATCAAAAGCAGGATGCAGCAATTTAATCTGACAATATAATTGCTAGTAGTAGCCTAGTAGAAGTGGAGTTGATCATGGTACAGAGTGAGTGGTTGATGTACTCCATGTAGACAATGCAATGCATCATCTCATTCTCTTGAAATTGGACATCATAATGCGATAGCCGTCATTTAAAAATCAATTATCACATTCACAAAATCACATTTTCATATTTTTTCTAAATTTCTTTATAATTGGAGTCCGAGATGAACCTTTTAAACCAGAAGTTCATTTTCACATTTACTTTTACTATTTTATTATTATTACTACTGCTGCTGCTGCTGCTGCTGCTGCTGCTACTACTACTACTACTATTATTATTATTATTATTATTGATATTATTATTATTATTATTATTATTATTATTATTATTATTATAATTATTATTACACTTTTTATTATTAATTAAATGTAGTTTGATAGCCTTTTTTTAGGCTAACATCAAGCTTGGGCTTCAGGATAAAATTTAAAAAAACGAGGGGCCTTTTTGGACCCTGAGAAGTGTCTGCCCCGGGGCCCTCCTTGGCTCTCGACGCCCATGCGTACATACATAGAATATACATACGTACGTGTATATAAATGCATGCATACATACATACATGCAAACATACATACATGCATGCGTATATGTATTAGGGGTCTGCGGGTATACCCGTACCCGCGGGTTTACCCGTACCCGACCCGTACCCGCGGGTCGGGTACGGGTCGGGTAGACATTTCACGGGTCGGGTTGGGTACGGGTAGGAGCATTACGGGTACGGGTATACCCGGTTTTACCCGTACCGAACTCAAGTTTTGGGGTTACATGTAATAACGGCGGTGCATAACGTCACATCTGTACCCTTTTGTAATCGGCCGTGGAAATATGAAAGTTCGACGATAAAATTGTCAATTATGAGTTTTTCTGGCATCAAATTATGGTGTATGACAAAGCTGCATCGGGTGTTACCATAGCCTTCTTATATTGCGTCAATTTTGGTAAATCGTTGCATTTTGGGCCATAAATCTAAAAAAGCCATAGACCTACAGTACTCCGAACATTAATAAATTCAGTTTGGCAGTACGATTATCCATGAAACAGGTTCACTGTCATCATCATCATTCTCATTATGATTATGATTAAGAGTAGGCCCCTATTATTATTATTATTATTATTATTATTATTATTATTATTATTATTATTATTATTATTATTATTATTACTGTGATCATTACCGTGATCATCAGACTATTATTATTACTACTACATGCTTTGTGAGACTACTGGACTGATAGGGGCTTGGATTATGGGAAGACCTATTAATTGTGTGACGGGTACGGGTATACCCGCGGGTACGGGTCGGGTTGGGTAGCAATTTTGACTACGGGTCGGGTACGGGTACGGGTAGCGGTCCTATGTTACGGGTACGGGTCGGTAGCAAAATGCTCTACCCGCAGACCTCTAATATGTATGTATAGGCTACATACACACATGCATAGCCATAGATCCTACATGTATGTATACATACACACGTTCATACGCACTAGTAGAAATGTTATTTCAATGCTGTCCTTGCTCTACATTCCACAGTGCTACATTTATCACTTGTGATGTCAGTGTAAAAATGCGTGCACTGTAATGAATTGGGTAAACCAAATCTTCGGTATCTACATGTATTTACTAAATAAATATTATAATTATCATAATTGTGCAAATAATATGTAAGCGGATCTATTCATGCGGATGTGTGAGAATTTTTGCCGTTGGATTACTGCATTAGGTTATAGGCCTAGTGGTTGTGTAGGTATTTTTGCATTGACTTATTTTGACTTCACAAGAGAAATGTTGCAATGTAGAGAAATGTAGCCCTGTGCAATGTTGAGCAAAGGGGTCGTCCATGAATTATGTCAACAAATTTTAGGCAGTTTTTGACCCCCTCCCCCTTGTCAACAACTGTCAAACATTGACGGACCCCCTAAAAATTATGTCAACAATCCCAGAACCCCCCCCTTACAAAAAAGAAACACAATGGCTCAATACATGTAGAATAATTTTTTAATTTTTACACTAAAAATGCAATCTCGAATTTAAAAATATATGAGTTTAGTTTATTACCACCTTTTTAGTAGTATTAAACATTAAGCACTTTATACATTTTTAGCATTATTTAATGTGTTCGCTACCATTTTGAAGGGTCTGTGTTGATTCATTGGGAAAAAATTGTTGACGTCAAACTCTACCGAACCCCCTCCCTCCCTTGTCAACAACTGTCAAACTTTTCCAAACCCACTCCCCCTCCCCTATTTTGTTGACATAATTAATGGACGACCCCAAAGGTAGCGTTGAAATACACTGTATGTAGGCCTATTTACGTTACAGTGTATGCATGAGTGTATGTACTATGTAGGCTACATGTATGTACGTATGTTTGCATGAACGCATGTATATTATGCTCGTGTGGGCTTGTGTGTTTGTGTATGTGTTTGTGTATGTGTTTGTGTATGTGTTTGTGTATGTGTTTGTGTGTGCATGGGTGAATAGTGTGCCCTAGGCGTTCGCTGGTGTTCGAGGTATGATCTATTTCCGTTAACACGAACTTGCACTTCGGCATCCTTTCCTTAATTGAGTGTGATGTATAGCCTATTGTATACAGGGTGTCCATGAAAAAGGAATACCAAAACAAATCACAGTAGATGAATTTTATTATAAATTAATATAAATTTCTAGGTTTTTATGCTGATGATCACCTGACTTGGAAAAAGCGCGTATTGCAAAAACACATATAGCCTACCTCGTAACATTCTAATTAATGTTTATTACTCTATTATTTAGCCATATTTTAGCTTACTGTAACATTGCTTGAGTCGACTTACTTATCACTTCCGGCTGAAAACAATAATTGTTCTTCAGAGTCGGTCTAGGCGTATCATCGCAGGTAGCTCCTTACATTCTATTACTAATTAAATATTTCACGACTTTGGTAGCCTATCTTACATATGGAACAGATGTACACATTTCAGATTAGTGAGTAGATGTTTAGCTTTTCCCGTAATTTACTTTTCCCTGTATTTACAGTGTTTTCTAGTACATCTGGGTGACTACTGAATACCGTGGAAGTTTTGCTTGCACTATCTCATGACTGTTTTCGATTAAATGTGTCTCACCCTCAGGGCCTCTGGTTGGAATAGTCTATCGCAGTGCTTTCCAAACTCTTCAGTGTTACGGAAAGGCAGGAATTAACTTTTCAGAGTCGCGGACCGGCAGGAATTTTCCCACTCCAGGAGGACCGGTGCCCAATTTATTAATTATTTCTCTTTTTCGATCACCTAAAATAAATTCCTCGAAATGTATTAAAATTGATTTAAATGCATGTTCAGCCAATTCTATGACTCTATTGCCATTTAAATGCTAGCCTAATAAGTGTTTTTGTTATGACTTTTAAAATATAATAGCCATTTCTTGATTCCGAGGTAATTTGACATGTTTCTTGACTCACTTTGCGGACCGCCAACTCAGAGCTCGCAGACCGGCACCGGTATGTATGTATGAGCACTTGTTATAGCGCCCCTTCAAGATTTCTACTCAGAGGCGCTCCCGACTACAGCGCGGACACTGAATCGGAATTTCACGCCGAAGCGCATGAGCAATTGCGAGTGAAGGACTTGCCCAGGGTCCCTACGCGGCGGCTTGAGGTGGATTCGAACCCGCAATCCTCCGGCTGCAAGGCACCGAACATACCCCTACGCCACCGCGCCCCACAATTTGCTATTCTACATTGATTTTATGGTGAATGTGCGACCCTCATAAACTGGACCTTGGTCCTTCAGGGTCTTCCTGTTGTACCCCAGCATTACTGAATATTGGGTTTATTGCTACATCTGTTATTTG
This sequence comes from Aporrectodea caliginosa, assembly GCA_020284085.1. Classification (NCBI taxonomy): domain Eukaryota; kingdom Metazoa; phylum Annelida; class Clitellata; order Crassiclitellata; family Lumbricidae; genus Aporrectodea; species Aporrectodea caliginosa. Next base: position 1,077,345 of record JACEVL010000217.1, read on the forward strand.
TGTACCATAACCATGAACGAATGGCTATTGTTATTATGCGTGTTTGTCAGTCTTGTTACATTTTCCTGATTCCAGTTATTCCAATACTTTTGGTGACTCTTTTAATCGGTCGCCTAGTCTGATCCGATGTCATGATTTATATGGAGCCGTTATCATAATGTGTAATACATCGATTCCGGTGAAATCATAATCATAGTCTGAATAATTATTCACTGTTGAAGAGAGGACAAGACCGAAAGTTATGAAAAACGAAGAAATATCGGATAAGTAAATTAAAATGTACGGGCATGTTCAGGTAATATGTTGTAACATGTTGCAATATGTGTGCAATATGTTCAGGTAATATGCTGATATGTTCAGGTGTTCACACTACTTGTCAATTGCTGCAGTTATGCGTGAGCAGTTGTTCACATTAGTAATTGTTTTGCAAGAGCTGTGTATTTTATAACCGTGTTAGTATTTGTCCTTGTATGCCCTTGTTTGTGCGTCTGATTTCTTCTACATGTGCATCTGTGCATGTGTTCGTGCCAGTGTGCAAGTTTTTAATTGTTGCAAAAGTGTGTAGGACTAACTATGCTTATTTTACCCGTGTTTCCTTGTATTTAAGTAATTGATTTTTCTATTTGTGTTTGTAATTGGTTTGCTTACTGTGCGGTTGAATTAATTAGTAGGCCCTATGTTTCTCTAGAAATAATTATAATAGCCTATGTGGGTTTACGTGTAGGCCCCAAAGTCTTCAATGTATGTTTGTGTTTGCGCATGTTCCTCCTTGTTTGGTTGTTTGGCTGCGCATGATTATTTCGCTCCGTGTGGTTGTTTGCGCCTGAGTGTTTATGCGTATGTTTTTTCTGCATTGTACGCGTGGTCCCTGAAAGGGTTCCTCTATCTATGGCTGTGTATACCTGTGTACGAATGTGTGTGTGTATACGTGTGTGTATGTCTTTGCATTTGTGTAGTTCTTCGTCTTACAGTCCAATGCACTTAACAATCCTCCAGAGTTTAATGGACGAGAGGTGCCAGGTTGTCTGCCTGAAGGAAGACATTTTCCTTTCCATGCTCCCTTTAAGTCTCCCTCCGCCCAGCTACGTTACATAACACCCTCCCTACTCCGCTGCCTCCCTCGCGGGTTGGTCTGGCAATCGGTTGGTCCGTTCGTCTGCTGATCGCTCGACTAATAAGCTTCGTTTAATGTCGAATTGTTTGTGTAAATCATTTCAGCTCCAGCCACAGTCAGTCATTTTCTAATGGTGCGCAGACTGGTCGCCTAGTTAGCATCTGAAGTCCTTCTGTTCGCTGATCGGATTTCTTGTACAACAGGGAACCAGCAGTTAATAGAAAACACTTCCCCAGAGATGCCGGAAGGAATATAAGACTGTAATGATCAGATGTTTATCGCATTTAATGCTACGATAATTCGGAGCAAGTGACGACTTGAGTGACTCAATCAACTGAACTATTCTACAAGACTATGTGGGCGACAGAAGCTGCAAGGTTGAAGACAAAAGTAGGCCTAAGAACTGAAGACACAACGGATAAACACGAACGAGTTCGTCGATGTGTTGCAGACAATGATTACGAGGAAGCTGAAGTATACAAGCTGCTGCTGCTGAGTAAGAAAAGAGGATGCAGTGGAAGAAGAAGAAAACCAGCAATGATGACGACGACAATAACAGCAATAACTACAGCGTAGTTTAAACTAAGTAGAAAAAACAGGAAGAGGATTCAAAGCAAAATGAAAGATAAGAAGATAGAGAAGGAGACGACGAAAAAGAAGAATTTCGCACGTTCACCGTTCAATTCAATTCAATTTATTAGAGTCAATTCCACGATCTATGACGAAGTAGACCTACAGTTTCAAATACAACCAGTCAATGTCCTTATGTACAGATGGCCATGGCTGAGCATTATATAACTGTTGAATGTCGACTGTGTAGAGGTTTCACTTTGAAGCGGTCATCGATTGATGAAACGGCGCCAGAAAGTTTCCCGAATAGACTGCGTTTTCGATTCTAGTATATGTTCTGTTCTATTCTACTCTACTCTAAATCATGTTGTGATATTCTGTTATTTACTCTGCTCTGTCTATATATCTCTCTCTTTCTCTGCATCTGTCTCTGTATATGTCTCAGAACTGTCTCTGTATATATCTTTCTCTCTCTCTCTCTGTCTGTCGGTCAGTCTCTCTGTTTGTCTCTCACTTTACTATACCGAAATTTACCTTCGTGTTCTATTCTATAACATAACTATTGTTGTCTTTCATCCTCCGATGCGCGTCCTTTGCTACTCAGCTGTTGGTCCATATGATCTTGCAGTGTCATGCGCACATTCACGATGCTCACGTTCAATATCTTGATTGTCTTCTAAAGACAATCTAAAAATTTACAAACGTTGATGCACTTTAACCTCCCTCTCCTCATCAATCTCCTCCTCCTCTCCTCTTCATCCTCTTCATCATCATCAGTCATCCTCATCCTCCTTCTCTTCCTTCTCCTCATCTTACTTCTCCCAACTCCAACAACACATCTACCTACAACTCCTACCCTACTTTCCTCCTACGCATCATCCTAATCCTACTATAATTCTCAATCTTTCTGTACTTCCCTACTCCTCATACAATCTCAATATGTGTCCATTGTGTCCTCTTACACATAATTTTATTACGTCTGCTCATGCTTCTCCAAATTTCTAATACTCTACTTCTCCCGCTTCTACTCTTTCTCTTACACTTCCTCATCCTCTTCCTCTTCTTCGGCTTCTCCTCCTCCTCCTCCTCCTTCTTCTTCTCCTCTTCTTCCTCTTTCTCTTCCTTCTTCTTCCTGTTCCTCCTCCTCTACCTCCACCTCCTCTTCTTCTTCATCTCCTCATCCTCCTCCTCCTGTACCTTCACCTCCTCCTCTTCTTCATCTCCGCCTCCTCCTTCTTCTTCTCCTCGACCTTCTTCTTCTTCCTCTTTCTCGTCTTCCTAGTCCTCTTCTTCCTTCTTCTTCCTTCTCTTCCTCTTCTTACATCATCGACCCGTTTCTTCGACGCTCCTCGATCCGATCTGTTTCTTCCAGCAGCAGCGGATGTCAGTTGTCGCCAGTGGTGGTCTGACCAGGTGTTTACTCTCGGCAGGTGCCCGTTCACCAGGCGTCGTTCGCAGCTGTCAGTCAACGCTGGCCCAACACAGACCTCCGATCATTTCTTCCTTCGTCGTTGTTTAAATTGGTTCTGGCACTTACTGTCTAAACAGAAACTGAAATCGAAGCCGACCGAGTTATTCGCCAACCGCGAAAACAAAGACTCGTGTTGCACAAACTTCACAGAGACTAACAAACAGACGAAACAGAGTCAGACGAGCCTTAGCGTGGATCGAACGCTCAACCACACAACTTGTCTAGTAACACGTGGGGTGCGGTGGTGTAGGGGTATGTCCGGTGCCTTGCAGCAGGAGGGTTGCGGGTTCGAATCCACCTCAAGCCGCCGCGTAGGGACCTTGAACAAGTCCTTCACTCGCAATTGCTCATGCGCTTCGGCGTGAAACTCCGATTCAGTGTCCGCGTTGTAGTCGCGAGCGCCTCTGAGTAGAAATCTTGAAGGGGCGCTATAACAAGTGCTCATAAATACATACATACATACATGCATACATACATACATACATACATACATACATACATACATACATACATACATACATACATACATACATACATACATACATACATACATACATACATACATACATACATACATACACACATACATACATACATGCATACATACATACATACATACATGATACATACATACATACTTTACATGCTCTCAGAAAGAATATCCAGAGAAACTACGGACGCCCGAGAAAGGCAGACTAGTAGTCTAATTATAATTACTAATTAGTAAATTCTATCCAGTGTATTTAGGGCAGAAAAGGCATCAAAAAATGGCGCATCAAAACAAAGCCGTAATCAGATCTATATCCAGAAGATCTGTGCGCTAGAACAGAGTAAGAACGAGAAAATGGGTACACCTCATCATCATGGCATGATGACAAAGAAGAACAAGAGAACCAGTACAAGTAGACTACATGAACAATAAGAAGAACAAGAAGAAAAGGAACAAAAAGAAGAAGCGCTGTATCTTAAGCCAGACACATATATGTAGCCTTAAGCCAGAGGTTCCCAATCTATTCTATGCCCCGCACCCCTGGGAAATGTTTGACAAATGTTTGCACCTCTACAAAAGTATTATCGCAGTTGAAGACGCATCCACAAAATTGTTACTACTGAAACTTGTGATTACAAGCTTAGCCTTATAGGCTGACAATGTTACATGGAAAGTTGGAAACAAACTTCTAATCGTATCATCTTACCCAAACTTATCCTAAGACAGCTCACAAATTTATAATGTATTATCAATGCATTCTTATAATTCATACTTTCCCACTTTGTCGCACCCCTGAAATGATATGTCGCACCCCCTGTGGGTCCGTGCACCCCAGTTTTGGAACCCTGCCTTAAGCATAAAGTATTGGCGACTTCAGTTTTATTAACTATAGCATCGGCATATAGCAGGCTGGTTTCCCTCACAGCCAGATCTTCCATCTGACAGTGTTACGGTCAGTGTACTCATTATAACTGAGTTGGCTATAGGGGGCGCATGTCGGTCAGAAATCTCGATCCAAATTTCTGTCCTGGCGTGGATTTGAACCCCCGACATCTCGATTGACAGTCCAACGCTCCAACCACTACACTATCGAACATACGAACTATCGAATCCACCTCAAGCCGCTGCGTAGGGACCCTAGGCAAGTCCTTCACTCGCAATTGCTCATGCGCTTCGGCGTGAAACTCCGATTCAGTGTCCGCGCTGTAGTCTGGAGCGCCTCTGAGTAGAAATCTTGAAGGGCGCTATAACAAGTGCTCATACATACCAACTGAACACGCCCAGGCATGAACATAGATAGTGTCTGTTGTTGGGCGGCATTGCTGAGAAGAATGCAGAGGAGATGATCGTAAGAATGCGTCGGGTCTGGCCTTGTTGCACCGCGTGAGAGACAAACGCATAAGCCGAGCATCTAAACACACGGATGCCAGTTGCAACCGGTTTCCCATGGACAGACAGAGGATGGGAGACGAGGGGATCAAAGCAGAACAAAACAGAACAAAACAGAACAAACAGATGCAGAAAAACAGAGATTATCATTCGACGACGTCCGGATGGAACGGAATACAATCGAAGAAAAAGATTATCGACACAGAACAATGGAATCTGGAGAAAAATATAAAAGAATAGGGAAAAATATCCCAGAGTTGCAGTAGAGGTTGAGTAAGAAGACGTTGGCAGAGGAAGAAGGAAGAGGAAGAGAAAGAGGAAGAGAAGGAGAAGAAGAATGAAGAGGAGGAGGAAGACGAGGAGGAGGAGGAGGAGGAGGAAGGAGGAAGTATAGAAGAGAGGAAGAAGAAGAAGAGAAGAGAAGAAAATAGCAGGAGTAAGGAGATCATGAACAAGAACAAGAAGAGGAAACAATTTGAAAAAGAAGAATAATAAGCAACAGGAAGAAGAAAACAATAAAAAGAAGAAAAAGAAAAGAAGAATAGGTGATGGAGTTGTAGCAGATATAGTCGAGCAATCTAACCGCTAGACCACCCATTCTTCATGCCAAGATATCTATATCAGTCTGCCTTTGACCAATCAGTGATCGATTTTGCAGAACAAATTATGCGAGTAGAGTTTTCTTCAAACAGAATCAGAATTAATGAAATTCGTTCTCGCCCATGTTTTGTAGGCTTTATAGGAAAATTAAATTTTATTTAAACAATAACAAAAAAAGAAGTATAGAATGTGCATAGAGAAAGCAAAAGACAACTATTGGAAGAGACGTGAATGACGGTGATATTGGTGATGATGATGATGATGATGATGATGATGATGATGATGATGATGATGATGATGATGATGATGATGATGATGATGATGATGATGATGATGATGATGATGATGATGATGATGATGATGATGATGACGACGACGACAATGTTTCTTGGTCTTGAACACTTATTACGTGAGCTTAGTCGCCAAGTGCAAGAAGGTGTCTACATTTGTCGACCGACTCCTGTCACTGATGCACTTTGCCATATGCTAACCAAATCCGCAAAATCTGTGTCTGTGTGTATATCTGTATGTATGTATGAATGCATGTATGTATGAATGCATGTATGTATGTATGTATGTATGTATGTATGTATGTATGTATTGTACATGTATGTATGTCTGGCCACCACGCATACACTCAACGACTAACGTTCCCTAATGGCTCATGTGATGTAAGTCAATGTCAACCTCCACGTAAGCCAATGACGGCACCATCTGCTCCGCCTTAACACACACACGAACCACAGACCCACACACACGTCAAATCGACAGAACACACACGTACACGCACAGATACACGCACTGCACAACACATAAATATCTTAGTATATCCCTAAATAAAACACAAGTATACATATATAGCATAATTCTCTCCCTACATCTATCTAAATATATGCGGAGAACAGTATATATATACTATATATACATGTATATTTCACATCTGTATACGTATATATATATATATATATATATATATATACAGATATGGAAATATATATATAGACAGTATTTTTGGGTGCAGTCGTATATAGAGTTGCTTCTGTAATCCCAGATAATTACAAGCGAGTGGTTGGCTAAGCCTCCGTGTACTTGCCTGCCCCACGCCATGTTCTTCCCTTCGTCGTCCTCCTCCTCCTCCTCCTCCCCTCCTCCTCCTCCTCCTAACCCTCGCCCCTTCCCTTTCCGCCCCATTATTTCCTCTGTATAGAAGTGACGGAGACGCTGAACGAAGGGAGATGGAAGTGGGGCCAGAGACAGAGACAGACAGACAGAGAGACATACAGAGAGACAGAGAGAGAGAGAGAGAGAGAGAGAGAGAGAGAGAGAGAGAGAGAGAGAGAGAGAGAGAGAGAGAGAGAGAGAGAGAGAGCTGGTGGTACGTTCGAGTGGCCTAATTACAGAGACGGACCTAATGGACGCCAAGTGCACTGACGACGACGCTCCGATTGGCTCAATTCTCATCGTATATTACTCTCTCTCTCTCTCTCTCTCACTCTCTCTCTCTCTCTCTCTCTCTCTCTCTCTCTCTCTCTCTCTCTCTCTCGTCTGTCTGTCTGTCTGTCTGTCTGTCTGTCTATGTACTTCTGTCTCTGTCTCTATATATTTCTCTTCAGTATCGCCCGCGTCACCACTAAGTCTTCCGTCGCTCGCTTCACTCCAGGTTCATTACGTACATCATCCATGCATACATAGGCCTATAACATGTAAATATTGCTCAGCTGACCCTTCTTTCCTTATAATATGTAGACCTAATTATTATACGTAGATGGATGGATGGATGGATGGATGGATGGATGGATGGATGGATGGATGGATGGTGGATGGATGGATGGATGGATGGATGGATGGATGGATGGATGGATGGATGGATGGATGGATGGATGGATGGACGGATGGACGGATGGACGGATGGACGGATTGACGGATGGACGGATGGACGGATGGACGGATGGACGGATGGACGGATGGATGGATAGATAGACAGATACGACTACTGTGTATACGCATTGGCGGCATTACTGCCATTACATGCGCATTAAATGTTATACTGTACAAGTGTACATATGCTCTTGTGTGTAATGCTTGTTGGCATGATCTCTTACGTAGGGTTTATACCGAAATATAATGTCATATAGTTTATCGAGGCATTATTCCTACCGTTCAGACTTCCTCAGGACTGTCTGCTCTGAGGATACTTCAACTGAGCCATTGCACTTGACAGTGACACTCTTTCTATTGGTCGGATGTTACTTCTGTTTGCTCTGTCGCGTCTTTCGTATCTTTCAGAGTGATTATTCTATAAAGACTATTTTCTGTCTCAGTGCGCGATAGCCCAGTGGTTATCGCTGGACTGTCAACTGACAGGTCGGGGTGGGGTGGGGGGTTAAATATCCGCCGGGAATACTTTTCTTTGGCGATTTATTCTCTACAAACGCACCTATAGCCAACTCGGATATAATATGATAATAATTACACTGACCGCACTGTGAGATCAGGCTGAGATGATCACGACAGGCCATCCGCCATCATACGCCGAGGCTAAGAAAATGAAGTCGTTAACATTTCATACCCTTGTCTGCCTCTCACAGAGAGCCTAAGGGTCTATTTCTGTATATATACCTCAGTTTTCTTATTCTCAGTATGTCAGAGTGGTTGGACAGTTTTCTCCCTCGCCACCAATAGTGCTCCCACAATGTGCGGTTAGTGTACATCAAATACTTATACATAAGCATATACATATATATGTCTAATGTAGTCTAGTGTAATGTGATCCCATCTTAGAACTTCTGTTGAGCCACTGGGCATACACGCATACACATATACAAATACAGTCACGTAAGAAAAACTTACATATACATGTAAATATGCATTTGCTGAAACATTTGCTTATACATTTGCTTATGCATAAACATTTGCTTATGCATAAACATTTGCTTATGCATAAACATTTGCTTATGCATAAACATTTGCTTATGCATAAACATTTGCTTATGCATAAACATTTGCTTATGCATAAACATTTGCTTATGCATATACATTTGCTTATGCATATACATTATGCATACTGTCATATACATAAATATATGCATAGAGGATATTTTGAATGCAGATCTGCCATTCTCCTTCGGCCCATGGCATGGCTGCTGTGCTGCCGTTGAGGCTTATCGGCGTCTCCTGTGTATTTATGCTTAAGCGTCGAGTAACTGAAGACAGAGGTCCTAGAATTGCCATATCGATGGTTTATTGGAAACACAATAGGGCGATCGATGGCTTGCCACAAGAAGAACGTACGGGCAAGAACGGCGAGTGGGAGGAAAGACAGGGAAGCGGGGAGGGAGGGATAGGGAGATGGGAAGAGACGAAGAGAGGGTTATGTATACAGAGAGGGGCAGACAAAGAGAGAGATGGAATTTATGGCACATTGTTTCATGAAATTCATGTCTCTGCAGTTATTTCATCCATGGCTATAGTTCGAGTCACCCAGTTCACAAGCATACAAACAAATACATGCACGCATACATGCATGCATACCTACACAAAGACATGCATTCATGTACGCATATATCAAGTCAAGTCAAGTGAAGTCAAGTAATTTTTTATTGCAACCAATTTTCACACATTAATAAACCAACGAGGAAAACACATTGGCTACAAATGGGAGGCCCAAAAGGGATCGCAATCCCGCAAGGAGGGACACCCTAAGTAAAGAATTACCAAAACAATCGAAGGATGGAATTGAATGAAGATACAGAAAGGAAAATAAACAGCCACGGTATAAATTACACGAACAAAGGTAATCCATGAATCCAGAATTGACTGAGAGCGTACATTGACATGTGTAAAGCTTAACTACAATCTTATACATGTAGGCCTATGCATTCTTGTATGTATATATGTACATTTATATAATACATACATTTTACATATATATGTAGATCAAATCATTCAAATGAAATATACGTCATATACACATACATACAAATCAAAATATGCACTTGCTTACATGCAAATGCTTTACATGCACGTTTTACATGCAAATCAAATAAATCATATATTTATACAAACATAAATACGTTAATACATACAGTCATACATACATGTATTACTACATACATAGTTGTCAATATATGTCAAATCCCCACCGAGTCTCAGTTGTCCATCTCACATTTGAACTTTGACCGATACGTTCGGGTCAAAATCGGGTTCAATAGCACTCACAGGTATATCGATAATCATCGTCATGAGTTTCCGACGCCAGGTAATTGGTGGCAATTGGTGCAAATACCTGGTCTACATTTTCCTCAGTCATTTGCTAAGCCCAGTGCTTCTTCTCTGAGTGTTAGGTCAAGTCTTTTCTTGTCCTCATTCGAATTGTCTACTAAGCTGGTGCCACTTTCCTTTGTTTTTTCTTTCCTTAGAATCTAACATGCAGTCATTTAGTGTTTTTGGTCAACTGCGATTCCCTCAACATGGCAAAACCATCGGAGTTTTCGCTGAGCGAATTTCTCCAGCGGAGTCGTTTTGACGTGAAATGAATGTCTTGCGCCATTACTTCTAATTTTCTGTAGTCACAAATTCCTGTAATTTTCTTTGTAATTTTCATTACTGCTGCTATAACTTATAAGCTTTCCTCATTTTGCTTTCGCACTGCGCAAAAGGTCAACTATATATCATAAAGAAACAAAAACATTAATACATGTTGCAGTGGTGTGCATGAATTTGGAATCACCAACAAATGCTGTATTTCTTGAATTTAAAGGGTTGCTTTCCTTATTCAGCCTTAATGCTAATACAATTAATTCTGTATTGACTATTATAGAGTATCTAGCTTTAGCAAAGAAACAATGCTACAATGTGAAAACCAAACAATAAGACAATATTTATTTAACGTATGTGTTTGTGTCGGTGCATTCGTGTGGCACTGTGGCCGATTGGTTTGGGCGCTCGGCCTGTAACGAGGACAGAACGGGTTCGAGCCTCGTTTGAGGTAGTTACTGTGTATAGAGACCTTGAGCAATTCCTTCACTCACAATTCAATCAATCAATCAATCATCATTTATTGTTAACCTTTGAACAGTGCATTTACAGTTATACAGTTTTCATTGGAAGGGTAACAAGGAGGCCCTGAAGGGATGAGTATCCCGCTAAATTAGGGTCACCTATATATGTACCAGATATATACAGCTAGAGGCAGTTGCGATTGCTATCTTGTTCAAGATATCTCGTGGGCTAAACGCCCTATACCGGTGATTGGTTAGAGAACAGTTTAGGAAAATAGATCATTATTTTGTTTACAATAGTTGGCATTATCTATAAGAGCTTAACTAATAACTTAACTAACAACTTAACTAAATAAGATCAGTTTGGTTACTTATTAGGTGGGTGCGTAACATCTTTTTAAACATATACAGATTGGTTGCTTGGCATATTTCAGTGGGAATCTTATTCCATACGGAGGGACCTATATGCTTGGCTGAGAATTTGCGTGAGTTTGAAAGTGCAAGCGCTGGGCGATAGTTGCTCGAGCTCCTGGTGTAGTGGTACAATTGCTCTGCGCCATCGATGTTCCGTCGTATTGTTATGTGTAATTCTGACTTTGGAAGGAGGGCAATTACACACACAGTTGTATTGTATTGTATTGTATTGTATTGCATTGCATTGCATTGCATTGCATTGTATTGCATTGCATTGCATTGCATTGCATTGCATTGCATTGCATTGCATTGCATTGCATTGTATTGTATTGTATTGTATTGTATTGTATTGTATTGTATTGTATTGTATATATTATGTTTGCGGGTGCATCATTTACCATAATAAAGAACAATTAATAAAACAATTGCAACTATCGACACGTTATTCCAGACTTTGCACACCACTGTATGCATGTATGCATGCATGTATGTGTGCATGTCAGTTTAGATGCATGCATCGATACCAACATGCATAAATAACGACTTCGCAGACAATGACGATTATTATGTGAGCGTCGCGTGCATTGGAGACAGAGACGAACCGAAGCAGAGGAACAGAAGGTTCGACGAACGATCGCACAAGACTCTGACTCATCAAGGTAGATCAGACGCCTCTGTCCTCACCGACCACTGCCAATGCTGCTGCTGGTGGTGGTGGTGGTGACAATGATGATGATGACTGTGGCGTGTCTTCCTGGCTGCTGCAGCGACAGATGGGTCGAGTAAGACGAGTAGGGATGCTGCCAGTCAGCTGAGCTCTTAAGGCATCAAAGCCTTGTTAGGGCTTCTTCCTCTGTCGCTGTATCTTTCAACGGACGCTGACTTCCATCGTTCCTTCTCATCCAATTATTACCAGAATTAGGACGAACTGCGATGACGAAATCTCCCGCTTTTAACCTTCTTACCTGAACGTGTCTGTCTGTCGCCTGATGACTGCTTCTGTCTGTCTCTCTGTCTGTGTCCGTCAGCCTGAGACGTCTGTCGCCTGTCTATACCGTGTAATCTACTGATTTGTGAATTACAAGGTCTAATCATAGATGTTTTATGCATTCTATTCTATTCAATAATGTCAGATTTTATTTCGTTTTTTTCTGTTCTAGTCTGTTCTATTCTAGTCTATTATGATATTATATTCTATTTCGATCTTTTCTGTTATATTCGGTTCTTTTCCGTGCTACTCTGTTCTATCCCATTCTATCTGGCTTATTTTATTTCATTTATTGTACTTACTTGTGTAGACTCTATCAACATATAGCGTGTTTCAAGTGCAACACAAAGCTGATGAACTCATGACTATAATATTTATTTCATCTATGACAGGTTGAAAAAGTTTGTGGAACAGAGTTAATTGCAACAGCAGGAATATGCATCGGAAGACTGTTTGAAGACACGAAAAGGCACGATGACCCAGTGTGATTCTCGTTAACGATAACGATAACGAAAATGTTCGTTAACGACAATAAAATAATTTCGTTAACGATAACTATAACTATAACTAACAAAATATCATTAACTATATAACTCGACATAAATGAGAACGAAAGATGCGATATTTTTATTATGCAATTTGTCAGTTACTTTGGAAACTCGTGTATTCATGAAGCTGAATGCACCCATGCTTCAAAGGCTTTCAAAGCTCTGAGCAAATTGTGAAAAAGCATGTTAATACGCACAATTTTGCTTATAGCCTTAATTATTGTAACTAAGTAGTAACTAAAATTAACTAAAATAAAAATTCATTAACTATAACTATAACTAAAAATAATACTGACAATAACTATAACTATAATAAAAAACCATTAACTATAACTGTAACTATAACTAAACTAAAATCTGTAAGGAGAATCACACTGCGATGACCTCGAGCTGATATATTCAACTCGCAGCATCTGCATAGCCAGTGGTGAAATTCTACTGGATCCCGCCGCAGCACCTCGGATTTTAGATCCGCCACCTAAACTATAAGCTCAGCCACCTAAAGAGTATACTGTATATCCGTCACCCAAATGTGTTTCTGTTACAATACTCGACCATATGATTCTTGTTTCACACATCCTATGTTTTTCTGAAAAACAAATAGCCAGTATCGGTTATAAATTCGTCAGATAGTCTTAATCTTTAGATTTGCACAAATTCGGAGATACGCCACCTCTGAGTGAGCAATTTAGCCACTGTACATATCCCCATGGGCATTAGAGCCCAACGATCCCGCTGCAGACTTGAAAATAAAGCTGCCTGATGTAGGCTATGTTGTGCACTCGTGTGTCGTAAGTAGTACACTATGTCGTTCTACTCTACGCTTTCTATTCTTTTCTATTCTATTCTATTCAATTCTATTCTATTATATTCCATAGCTCTGGTTTCTAATTCCCAGTATTTGCCTTCTTTTCATCTGTCTATCCTGCGTTTCAATTCCGTCTACCATTTCAAACACGACCAGGGCATGTCCACGGCCATGGCTCGGTCGGTGGCACCTTTCAACGCTGCGGGTTACTATTAGTCTCAGCTGGCGAGGCTTACGTGACCTTTCGACGGGGTTTAGCGTGACCCCTGGTCAGCGCAGCGTGAAAGCGAACATGACTGACGCGCAGGCTTTGAAAATAGACCGCGACGAGAACTATTAAGGAAAGAAGAGCGAGATTTCCCGTCCATTTCTAAAGGGGTTGGTGATAACAAGGCCGAGAGAAACAGCAGGGTAAACAGCGGAGGGTCTACAACGAACAATAATTAAAGGCAGTGAAAGAAATTAGCTGTGGGGTTACCGTAGGTCCAGTTGCGCTAAGGAGGCTCCTGACAGTGGCAGAAGAGGTTAGCGTGACACTCGCAAATCTGTCGCGGCATGCAATGAAAATACGACACTGTGACAGAAGACATTTATAGTAGCAGTGTAGTGTAATCCACTAGTGTGGATGTAGGGATAGTGTTTCAGCCTCAGCCCTCAGGCCTCGAAACTGTAATTGTAGACCTAATTAGTAACACTTCCGGTAAGGTAGCCGGTTGTTGAGCGCTCCACTAGTAGCACGGAGAGTACAGGTTCGAGAATCCTCGGAGATGGTAAATATGTAGGGACCTAATGCAATAGTAATGATGATGATGATGATGATGATGATGATGATGATGATGATGATGATGATGATGATGATGATGATGATGATGATGATGATGATGATGATGATGATGATGATGACGATGATGATGATGATGACGATGTTGATGATGATGATGATGATGATAACAATAATAATGATGATGATGCTGTTGATGCTAACGATAACAATCATGATAATGATAATGATAACGATAAAGATAAAGTGATAATGATAATGATGATGATAATGTAGCATTGTGTGAAACCACTGTAATTCAAAATGTATTCCCCTTTCACGTGGAGTGTATTCAATTGCATGTACGCATACTAATGCATTGACTCTGTTCGGCTTACACTCTGAAACCGCCTTAGAACGCATATACTCTGCTAAAAAGGAAGACAGATGGAGGGGGAAAGCCGAACGTTTTATTAATATGTTTCCTATTGTCTTGTTCTCCTCTGCCCCCTCAGTGCGCTGCGGCGCATCGTCCCCCGAAGGCCAGTTGTATTAGCTGGAGCAGCGCTGAGCGAGACAGCCAGCAATGTTATTGCATGCTGTATGCTACTTCGAAATCTATTTAGCAGTCTATTCGATGATTCATGATCCGCTCTTCTTTCTGGTATTCGTCGTCCGCCATTGTTTGCTGTAGGAGATCATCCGGTACAAAAACCATACATAGCTATATCTATAGCATGAATAGCTACTACCGTTAGTATCCCTATCGCGTACATAATCTTGAATATACGCATATATTAATTGATTATGACTTGTATCGCTGGTTCGCACTGCAGGGAAACAGCTTCTGCAGCGTTTGTCTTATATACACTGAGGCCTACATGCATCGTTTCAAATTTTAAATATTGACAGGTGTAATCATGTAATATTATATATGTTAAAATCCTTTATATGTTCATATAATTTATAAAAATGCATGACTGATACATGTCAAAATTGCCTGACTCAAAATATATATATAGAAATTTATATATATATATAGGATGCATCATGCATGTGTACATTTAGATGCATGCATGCATAAATTTCATAGCAGGATTGTTATGCCTCTCATTGCCTGAGACTCACAATCATGTTTCTGATTAAAGTATGCACGATAAAACTTTAGTAATTGATAAGAACCAACACACTATAATTGAACCTCAGCCAGAGGTAGGCCTAAAGCCCTAAACGATCGTAATGCCACCCACGTCATCGTGACAGGGCGACCAAGCATGAGTAGTCTATTATATAATACTAACTGAAGCCAAAAATATTGACATGTTTACTTAGTAAATTTATTGCCAAAAATATTGACAGTCTGCTAACAGGTTCAAAGGAGAAACCCAAGAAAGAGGAAGAGAAGTCCCTTAAACAAGCCTTGAGGCATCCATGTGTATGAAGTGTTAGTGACTTCATTTTCTTAGCCTCGGCATAATTATGAGGGTATACGTGACCAGTCCTCACCTTCGCCGTCTCATTTCCCCACCGACAGTGTACAGTCCGTGTAGGCCTACGCATAATAGCTGAGTTGGCTATAGGGTGCAGCTGGAACTGAAATCTGGAACCAAATTTCTGCCCTCATATGGATTTGAATCCGACCTCTTGATTGACAGCCAAGCACGCTAGCCACTACACTATCGAGCATACAAACTGAAAACGCCCGAAATACAAACAAACTGCAGTCTCCAAGCATAATTATCTCCATGCAGTGTAACTTCCTACTTGACATGCGTAAATATGTGAAACATGAATATGCATGAGTTATGAATATCTATGACCCATGTGCTTTCACATGGGCGAAATTGAATATGTAGTCTTGGAATTGTTCGGTTTGGTAGCTGTTTGCATATTGACTAACTCACTGTTATTAGCAATGAATGTAACCTGATGCGGTTTGACATCGGGAAAATCTATTAAACGAATATACAATACAATTATATATTTGTCTGTATAATAGCCAGATGATGATTAGGTAGGGTCTCTTACTGTCAGAAAGACAAAGCCTTCCCTCTCATGAAGGAAGTTCAACTAGGCGGTGAAGTTCTGAATATGCCATTAAGCTCTGCTTTGCAACATGTAGTCAGCATGCTGCAGAATATTAGAGTCCAAAACGCGCTGTCTAATTAACCGCTATTTAACTAATCACACACACATACATTCAGAAAGCACACATACATAAATAGACACACATACATACATACATATAAGGTTTCAGTAATTTACAGTAATTGTTGGGCGGAAGTGGCATTTTACACCGACTTATTAATTTTAATAATCATGGGCTTTCAATCAAAAGTGTTGGAATGCAACCTAGAACTGATGTGTGCTCGTTCACCAGACAATGAACTGCTTGGGTTTGTTTGGGTATGGGTGGGTATCTGTCAGTTTAATGAAGAAAACATTTTGGCAAGTTCACCTCCTTTTAACTGCAGTCTTTAATTATCAAAGGCGTTGACTTACGCTCTAAGTTTACACGTTCATGTTCCGTATTATGTACAATGTTTGTTAAACGATAAAATATGTTAGACGACGAAAAGAGTGCGTCTAAAGAGTTCAGCTGCTTAAAATAAAGAAGACCCTGTGTTCCGAGTTACTATCACGCGTTTCAGTGTTCGAACTGAATTCAGAAGTCAATCTAGAATGAGAAAATCTTTGTTGATAGTAGTCGTCCCAACGCGACCCCTAATGTACACACAACTCCAACGCGATTGTCGAGCAGAGCCTGTCGTCAACTGGCTGCTAGGCCGTTGTTAGCACAGTAATCGAGTAATTCATACATAATCGAGTGAAAGTCCCGACCACCTGCCTACGTCTATTGCAGTAGACGGCGTGAATGAGCTGTCAGTTAGCGAGTACCGTTCATGCTAAAGGGCTTCGGGAGTTCAGCGCTCACAAGCCAGGCGACGTCGCTCTAGAATCTAGAGTGTACATCACTTAGTAGTCTTCTAGTAAACATTTGAACCACATGTTTTTCGGGTTAAGCGTGCGTGTCCAGGTATTCTCTGCATATCAAGATGTATCTCCGCATATTATGTACTGCTAAGTGTTCCGTAGTCCGATTATAATGTAGCCTGTTACCTAATATTCTGCGTCGAAATTTGGAATTGTTCAGTTTTGAGGACAAATATCCTCTGGTGCAACATGCTTCATGAATTGCATCCAAAGTGCTGTTCTCTACATGCATCTGATCACGTAGATGTTTCCAAGGATCCGGATTCTGTGTCGAAGTCCAAACTCCAAACATAGGCGTAGCTACATGGAGGCACGAGGAGGCAGTTGCCTCCTCTTGCTTTTTTATATACTGGAACTTCTATTGACCAATGACACCAATAACCAGGATTTTGCCAATGGTCTGTGAAGTTGCCTCCTCTTGAATTTAGGTCTGGCTACGTCCCTGACTCCAAACTATTAATATCCGCATTGAGTAGAGATTATATACGTTGCAGAAGAGTAAAGGCGTAGAACTTTCCAGATATCCGAGTATTCTCCATTGAAATGTATCTTACAACTTTCCATATTGAACAGTTTCCGATATGATGTGCATTGAACGTGCAATGGAGATGAGAGTGTGCGCTATATATATATGACATGCTGCCAAAATTATACACACATTTGTATGTGCGTATATATATACGTATAAGTATATGCGTATATTATATATATTCATATATATATACACACAAGCATTCAATGTGAATCGTGAAAAAACAGTGTTCAGTGTTACGCAGAATACCCCGTGTGTACTGATTCCGATAACTCTAAGCTGTCACGGCCTTTGGAAGGCGAAAAACGATAGCAAAGATTTATCATCTCCAACTTGATTCCGTCGGACGTCTGCCACGCCCTAGAGAGTCTCGCCTCCAGGTCTAACGACCGCTTTATCGGTCGATTTATGGCCGTTTAATTTTACCCGTAATTGGCCGACGAAAGCAGAGATTGGCAATTACACGATAAACTTTCTTGAGATTAGTTTGCTGTTGAATTCCGGTCGCTATTCAGATAGCATTGTAAATAGCAACAGGGAGACAATGGCGGGACCATTGCGTTATAAGCCCTAGATTGAAGATTTCGAGAAAGTAGATGCAAAATCCCGATGCATCGAATAATAAGCACAAAGTCCAATT
Source organism: Aporrectodea caliginosa (assembly GCA_020284085.1). Classification (NCBI taxonomy): domain Eukaryota; kingdom Metazoa; phylum Annelida; class Clitellata; order Crassiclitellata; family Lumbricidae; genus Aporrectodea; species Aporrectodea caliginosa. Next base: position 1,095,663 of record JACEVL010000217.1, read on the forward strand.
CCATGGTGTAGTTTTTGGTTAATGAGATTCCACAGCCGAAAGTTCTGCAGCTGAAAACAACTCTAGAATACTGATTAAATTTCCAAGATAATGAAATGTAAGTAATGTAAAAAGACTTTGTACAGCGGCTTCCAAGAGTCTCCCAAGTGCAATGATAAGCGCACATTTTTTTTCTATTCCTGTTTTTAGGAGCTCCAAGTTCTTCAACCACGAATCGCGAAAACTCAGGTCTTTGCTTTGAGACAAATCTGTTCTCGGATTCAGCAACCATGATTCTAAATCAATGCTTTAGTTCTTTTGTTTTTGTAGGCAGTTGAGTTTCTTCTAGGCGGATTCCCAATGGAATCTCGTCAATTAACAAATAGAGCAGAGATTAAAGAGACGCAAAGTGACAACGCTGCAGTACTTGAAGCTCATATATCAACAGAAAAGTCCGTTCAAGAATGCATTCCTTCCAGACAGATCTCCAGTGGCTCGTGTTATGCTACGAGTCCAGACATTCTAGCATCACCACAATAAGCACTAGCATTCAACCACTATTTCTGACCTACAGACCAAAGACGACGAGGATTTCGAACAGTCTTCTATCAACCGGATAATGACGAATCATTGTGCCAAAGCTCCTATTGCTCATGCTCTCGTTATATTTCTTAAATTCGTACACTTTCTTTACAATCGAGCATTTCAGTAGCACCATTTCAAAGAAATCTTTCTTCCATCTTTCCAAATGTGTCAGCGCTTTCAATATGGCTATTTCTCCTGCATCTGCCTTAGTCCATTCTCCTTGTAGTATAATGGAATAAGAGTATAACACATGAAGAAAACTGCTCCTGGCGTGCTCTACTCCTTTGTATTGCCGGAGCAGTTCTTGTCGTCGTTCTTACACCTGCATTTGTAACTGTTCAGTCCCTGTTCTCATTCGTTCTTACCTGTCCTTAGACGTGACTCGCGGAGAAAGTTCCGACGCTGCAGGTGTCGTGGTTCATCTGCTGTGGCGCCGCCGTTGCTTGGGTCTTAAAGTACATCGCCTGGTCCAGAAGAGCGGCAGAAGGCGGCAGTGCCAGTTCGCGCCTAGCAGCAGGCCTCTGGTGGTTCTTCTCGACGTTCTTGTCCTTGAGGTTTGACCCGCACGCACTTCCGTAGCAGCGACACCAAGCGTCCAGGGTCTTCCGCGTCCAGATCCAGAACCCGGACGTGATTCCCACGACGAGACACATGAAGTACTTGAGCATGAAGACTGAGTAGTCTGGTCTTGCGGCCGACTCCGTTCCCGCCAGGCAGGGACAGTTGAGGGTCTGTTCCCAGCGATCTCTGTAGTGCTGCTCGTACAGGTAGCACCCGATGACCGTCGTAGCCGGGACCGTGTAGAGGACAGAGACGACCCCGATCCGCATCATGAACTTCTCCAACTTGTCTGTTCTCGTCTGTCCCTGGAGCTTGATGACGCTTCGAATGCGGAACAGTGAGACAAATCCAGCGACGAGAAACGACGTTCCGACGAAGAGGTAGAGACAGAGAGGTGCCAGGACGAATCCTCGAAGGTTGTTGAGGTCCTGGTTGCCGACGTAGCACAGGCCAGACACAGGGTCTCCGTCGACGCCAGACATGGCCAGAATGGCGATGGTCTTGATGGATGGGATGAACCAGGCAGCGATGTGGAAGTACTGAGCGTAGTTATCGATCGCCTCCTGACTCCACTTGAGTCCGGCCGCCAGGAACCAGGTCAGAGACAGAACCACCCACCAGATGCTCGACGCCATACCAAAGAAGTAGACGAGGAGAAAGACAACGGTGCAGGCGACTGGGCCGGTCGTATAGTAGCGGATGGTTCTGGCCGCCTCTTCCACACCGATTCCTCTGAACCCAGCTCCGATTCCTTCGAAGGCTCCACGGACTGCGCCTCCACCAGCGTCGTCGCAGGCGATGGCCGTGTGGCCGACGATCAGACGGACGATGTATCCGAGGCTGATGAAGGCGTAGCAGGCGCTCAGGTAGATGATCGCCCTCTCTGGATAGCGGAACCGCTGCATGTCGACGAGGAACGTCAGAATCGTGAGACTGGTCGACACGAAGCAGAGGACCGACCAGATCCCGATCCAGAACTGGACGAACGTCTTCTCCTCGCTGTCCCTGAAGAAGCCTCCGTTACAGGGAACGGCGCAGTTCATCTCTCCTCCGGTCGAGACGCGATTGAAGTAGGGACTCGACTGATTAGTGATCATGACCAGAGGGTGGCGACATTCGCATCTGCAGTCCCTGGACGTGCTCAGACCGATCCGCGGCGGGGGATTCAACCCACCGTGATTAGGAGTTACGAACGGTCGTTGTCGGGTCGTTTCTGCACTGGCTCCCGTGCGGTTGAAGTCCATGCACAGTCGATGTCGGTCCCCATCCTCTGGGAGGTCAGCACAGCGCATTCGCTCTGGCCAGGCGAACCCGTACTGGCGCATGAGAGGGGCGCATCCGGCCTTGGCCCGTTCGCAGACGGAACGACAGGCGGGCAACGGTTTCTGGTAGTTGGGCATACAGATCGGGGTGTACATGCTGCAGAGGAAGAACTTCAGGTCTGGAGAGCACTGGATTTCGACGAGCGGCCAGAACTGGTGGACCTCGAGACCAGCCTCCTCCTGGCTGTCGTGGCTGAACTGATTCGGCATGTAGGTGAAGTTGTATCCGATGCCTCGACACATTGGAATAGTTATCTCTTCGCACTTCTTTGCACCGTCTCCTGCGACTGATTGGACGCCAGATCCCATCACCAACAATCCCACCAACATCAGAGGAACAACGGCAGCGTACAGACTCATCATTGCAGATTATCTTTATTTGTTTCCTTCTTTTCTTTTTCTATTTTCTTTCACTCCCCTTGTTTCTTTATTTCCTATTTCTTCCTTAACCTTCCTACTCTTTCCCACCGTCCTTCCTCACTTCCTACCGACCACCGTCTTTCCTCATTCCTCTTTCCAGCGGTCCTTCGTTCTGTATTTCCTCACAGCAGGTGTTTCAGCGCCTACAGCCACATTTCCGTTCACCTTCCGACGTGGCAGGCGACCTGTGTACCTTCCGATCCACCGCTGACAGCGTCAATTAGCAACTAAAGACGACAAATACATTCAATTCATCTCTTTCAGGGTCCTTAATCACAGCGTCACGCGCCGCTACTCACGCGTAGAGCGACAGTGTCAGATAGGTGTACAGTTCGGGCCCTCTTTTCTCTGCGTCTCTCGACCCGTGTTTCTTCAACTCCCGAGCACTCTTACAGTCCTATTGAGCGACCGAGGCAATTAGTATAACCTCCCAAGTCTTGAGAAGAGGCGAAGCGCTCAGAGGCCGACGACGTTCATAGACCTGAGAACAAACAGGAAAACGGGCAGAGCTCCATCCACTTGATGACGAGTGCCTTCAACGGTTGAAGCGATTCTGAATGTTACGGCACGATTTCTGAAAACGTTACAGACATAATTAGGAGCGAAGTTGGTGATGCATTGAATGTGGCAGACAATGCAAAGCGAATCGAATGTTAATGGTCGATTCACTGAGGCTGTCGACGAACACTCGAAATGACGGACTGAGAGTGACAATAACCGTCGTCGAGTGCAGCAGTTAACAATTGGACTCACATGGACTCATTAAACCCAGCCAATGATCGTCAGAGAATGGATCATAACACATCATCCACGTCCGATGATTTGACCTGCATACCGTTCTGCATGTCTGTCTGTATGTATGTATGTATGTCTGTATGTATGCATGCATGTATGTATGTATGTATGTATGCCTGTATGTATGTATGTATGTATGCATGCATGCATGCCTGTATGTATGTATGTATGTATGTATGTATGCATGCATTCATCTATCATGTAATGTATGTATGTATGTATGTATGTATGTATGTATGTATCTGTCTGTCTGTCTGTCTGATTGTGTCTGTCTGCTGTTATATGGCTCTTTATAAAGAGCCTTTAACAAACTTCACGAGTTTTAAGCATGGTAATCCAACTGTGTATAGGCATCTGTCTGTCTGTCTGTCTGTCTGTCTATCTATCTATCTATCATCTATCTATCTATCATCTATCATCCATACATCCATCCATCCATCTATCTATGTAATTTGCATAGCGCCTCTTCAAGGCATACACTTGTGACTGTGTGTCAGGGTGTTCGTCTCTCTCTGTTTCCTCTCTTCACCTCTAACTCCTCTCCCTTTTCTTCACCTTCTCCTTCTTCCTATCTCCCGCATCTTTCCAACATCTGACGAAATAAAAACCAAAAAACATCAGGCCAAATTCTGTGTACAAAAGAGCTATCAGTCAGTCAGTCACCCACTCAGTCACTTACTCATTCAATCACTCAGTCAGTCATTCTGTCATTCAGTCAGTCACTCAGTCATTCACTCAGTCACTTACTCAGGACCACGCTCACTCAATCACTCTCACTCAATCACTCTCACTCAATCACTCACTCACTCTATCATTACGCCACTCAGTCAGTCACTCACTCTGCCATTTAATCAGTCAGTCTCTCACCCACTCACCACCCAACCACCCACCACTCACCCACCCACTCACTCACTCAGTCACTCAGTCTCACTCACTCACTCACCCATTTAATCCAGTCCAGCTATAATTGACCTGCATACCGTTCTGTCTGTCTGTCTGTCTGTCTGTCTGTCTGTCTGTCTGTCTGTCTGTCTGTTCTGTCTGTCTGTCTGTCTGCTGTTATATGGCTCTTTATAATCCAGTAAAATTTGTTCTAAATTTAATCCAATTCAATATAATCTGATAGCTTCTATAGTGCCCATCGCAATGCACAAGGCTGGTGGTCGCTTCCAATATCACAGTCGTTCGCAGGGACCCCCCAAGACCATTCGGCCGAGCCCATGAGGATATACAAGCAACAGACAATAAGCAATCTGAACAGGGTTAGATTTTATCGCAGACCTAATTCAATGGCACAAGAGATGTTGCAGAGCGGTCCGATACTGACACTGATTTCCAGATCCTTGAACAAACAACTGAGACAATCTGCGAACCAATACGAACCGGCCTCTGGGTACAGGTCAGAGTCCCATGAGCCAGTACAATGAGATATATATAGTGACCAGAAACAATAGCCTCCGATAAAAGGCAAGCTCATTGTATCGGGGGCTAGAGGATATAGTGCGTAAGTTTACTGGCGTCGTGAGTGTCGGTTAGGGTGAGGTTAGGCGTCGAGAGGGTCGGTTAGGGTCAGGGTTAGGGTTGGTGTCGTAATTAGAAAACTTGGTACCGTACGGCGTCCGCGCAGCATGCCCGAAGATACTGTATAAATCCTTGAGCCACCGAGACTGAGTTTGCCACTCCGCCACTGTTTGCACTCTGGCAGTGCCAGTCCCAAGCCTGGTGAAAGGAGGAGGGCGACACTAATGATCTTTGTTATGATCACACAGTGTCGTTAAGCAGCAACTAACTAAGTTTGAACGATAAAATCTAACCCTGTTCAGATGGCTTATCCTCTGTAGCTTGTCCAGCCATATCGGCCGCGTGGGCTTGGAATGGTTCGTTGCGAAAGACTGTGAAATTGGAAGCAACCACCACCCGTGTGCGTTCCGATGGGCGATATTTAAAGCTATCAGATTTTATTAAATAGAAGCAAAAACCAACAGTGATTACCTTTAAGTCGAAAGGCCTGAACGCTTCACCTATTATATATTCCACAGTCTGTACGTAAATCGTTAAGTATAGGGAGCTGTGTGTAACCACTGACATTCCGAATACGCTGCAAAGCCTCATCTGGCATTCACGCATCTATGAATACATGCACTGTGCACATACAGCCGCGGGACAGTGCGCTGGCATGTGCGTGTCTGTGTGTGTCTGTCTGTCTCTGTGTGTGCGTTTGTGTGTGTCTGTGTGTTACGGCGGCTACGAACGAGTGCCATGCAAACAAAACACACAGCCCTCGTTTAGATCACACTTTGTCCAACTGTCAACGGACGCTTTACATACAAAAGCACAATTATAGGACGAAAGCCAACATTGCGGTAACAACGTTGCCCTAATATGGCTTAAGGTAGGGCTTAAGGTAGCGTTAGGTGCGCTATGCTCTTAAGGTAGGGCACGAGATGGGGTCACGTATGGTATAATAAGGACAGGTGTAATAGGTAAGGCAAACAAATCAGAGGCTAATGCAGGGCAAATGGAAAGTTCTGCTGGGTAAGATGGAATAGGATAAAATAAGATAAAACACTGGGTAACACTGGATAGGATGGGATCAGCGACCAGTGTTGTTCAGTAATTTAAATACATGTAATTGAATTACGTAATTGAATTACAAGTTCCATAATTGTAATTGAATTACAATCGAAATGTAATTGTAATTCAATTACATTTACAAGCAGGTAATTCTAATTATAATTGAATTACATTTGCAATGTAATTCATTCATTCATTCATTCAGAGCATTTATATGGCGCCCCTTCAAGAAACTACTCAGGAGCGCTCCCGGGACTAAAGAAAAAAGACTTGAGGGACTTGTAGAACCCTGTCAGATGGCTTACAAGTAAAAAACGGAGCTTAAGTGGTAGGTCATTCCAAATGGAAGGGCCAACAACCGAGAAAGCACGGCGCTGCCTAATAGCCAAGCGAGTCCGTGGAACAAGGAACTCACCCTCGTCGCAGACTGAAGCACCCGACGCGCTGGAACATCAGACACTGGGCGGCAAAGATCACGCAAGTAAGATGGAGCGCAGCCAAGAACACAACGAGAAACAAGAGCAGCAATGCGATATGAGATGCGCTGAGACACAGGAAGCCAATGCAACACATCACGCATGTATGCAGAGACAGGAGAGTACTTAGGAAGCCGTCCAATAAGCCGAGCAGCCGAGCGTAGAACTCGATCTAGTCGCCCCAAAACACCAAGGGGAAGGACAGCAAGTAGTGAGGAACAGTGGTCAATTCGACTAGTAACAAAGGCATGAACAAGGACCACAACTGCATCATGAGAGAGAGAGAGAGAGCGAGAGACCACTCGAAGCTGACGAAGCTGACGAAGCTGATAATAACAACTCCGTGCAATTGAGTTCACATGTTGAGATAAAGTGAGCTCGGATACAACACTGTCCTCGACCACTGACTGGTGTGGAGTGATGTCTTGAGCATTTTGATAACTACACTAGAGAAGTCATTCGATTAGATAGGATGGAATAGGATGGATGGGAGAGTATACGTGATATAATAGGATAGGACAGTAAAGGATAAGATAGGTTAGGACAGGTGGACCAGACTGGGTTTTATTGAAAACCCTGAAGCATGCGAGTGAGAATCAAGTTTGGTAAAGATAAAAATGACGTAATGTATGACAAGGTAGAAACAGGTAAATTACAGTAATTGGTCGTTCACTTGGAACAGAACGGTATGATGATGATTTCAGAGAACACCGTTTCTATGTGTCAACAAACAACACTAACAACCCAAGAAAAAAGACAACCTCTCCTCACGGATTCCCCGTTATGCATGCATGTATGTACGTATGTATGTATGTATGTATATATGCATGTATGTATGTACAGGGTGGGCCAGCATAAATGAACCAACTTTGCATGCATATAACTCCGCCAATTTCGTGCAAGTTATTTATATTTGAAGCATGAAATTAAAAATATTTCACTCTAGTATTATTCCATTGAAAAGTCGAACTGCTCCAAATATTACTTATTTAAGATTAGATTTAAAGCATATGTTTGGAACAGCATCTGGCTACCATATTTTGTTGTCATTAGGACGAAATAGAATGGCCGTTGACAGACGATGATCAAGTTTTGATCCGAATTTTGCGAACTGATTCATTTCTTTCGTTTCCTTATGATTAAAGAGTTTCCTAACAGAGGATAAAATAAAAATACATTCTCTTTCGTCTGATTCGGAAAATTTCTGTCTCAGGAACTTCGCGTCGTAAACCACGCGAATGGGTAAGGCATTTTAGCACACCCGCTAATTTTAGTCGTGTGTTCCTGTTGCAGGACGTGGTAGACATATTGAATATTCATTTTATTGTTAAAGACTGCCGTTATTATGTCTTAATTAATAATTAAGGTTTGCTGTCCTACAAATTTGTTCTATATGGTTTAAAAAGATGTGCAGTTACTGTAAAAATTGTCATGAATTTTTTTTATTCTCTAGTTACTGCAAAAACGATTACTGTTGTTATGTAAAGGATCTACATCATGTAGGCTAAAGCTAGCAATAACAAATGTGTTTGAATCTCCTACTAGAATGAAATATCTTTGATTTCACGCATTAAGTATAAATGATTCTCTGTACAAAATTTGGCGGAGTTATATGCATGCAAATAAAGTTCATTTATGCTGGCCCACCCTGTATTTATGAATTTATCTATGTATGCATGTATGCATATATGTATATATGTATGTATTTATATAATTATGTATGTATGTATGTATGTATGCATGCATGTATGTATTTATGTATGTATGTATATATGTATGCATGTATATATATGCATGTATGTATAAGACCCTTTTGGGTCTCCTGCATGGTTAAACCGACAATAATTGGATAAACAGGATGTAATCGCGACCTGTATTAAGTTGGTTACCGAATAAAATGTTATATTATGTATGTATATATGTATGTCTGCATGTGTTAACGTATGTAGCTATAGCTGTTCATGGAGCGCCCTGCACACGAAGGCTTGACAACGATTTGTCAGTTTGAGATGACTCGACGCATTCCGTCTCTGGCCAGATGCCCTCCCTGTCTGTCGCTGTCTGTCTGTCTGTTCAGAGGATCTGTTTCTGTTTGTTTCCGTCTGTTTGTCTTGGCCTCTCCTTCGTCTCTTCTCTCTTCTGCTGGCTCTCTTTTCTTTCCGCCTGTCTGTCTTCGCGCTGGATCGTCGAGTATTCATTAGCAAACACGACAGGCCGTCAGTCACTGCTCTTCTACGGAAATCCCTCTCTCTTTCTATATCTCTCTATGTCTTTCTCATTCAATGTTTGTCTGTCTCGCTCTGTCTGTCTGTCTCTCTCTGTCTCTCTCTTTCTGTTTGTCTGTCTGACTGTCTCTCTCTTTCTCTCTCTTTTCCTTGTTGTCTGTGTCTGCGTGTCTCTCTCTTTATGTTTCTCTCTCTATCTCTTCGTCTCTATCTCTCTGTCTCTATATATTTCTGTCTCTGTCTGTCTGTCTTCTCACTCTGTCTATCTGTCTGTCAGTCTGTCTGACTGTCTGTCTGTCTATCTATCTAAAGATCAGATCAGACAGAGACTCTGTCTCTATCTAGAGACTCTCTCTCTGTCTGTCTGTCTCTCTCTCTCTCTCTCTGAGTCTCTCTCTCTCTATCTCGTCCTCGGTGTCTCTCCCATTCTCTTTCGTTCTCTATCTCTCCCGCACTCTTTCTTTTTCTTCTCCACACTCTTTCACTTTCTCTCACTCTATCTCTCTCTGTCTCTTTCTGTCTCTGTATAGCTGTCTCTCTGTCCGTCTCTCTCTGTCTGCTATCTCTCTCATTTTCCGTCCATTGTTTGTAGATCTCTCTATCTTCACTCTGTGTGTCTATTCGTTCTTCCCTGTCACTTGTGCTTTTTAAGGCAGCTTCCTCATTCGGATACTAAATCCACACCTGACAATCGACAAGCGAACGAGAATCGCATCGAAGGTTCAAACACAAACGAACAGACAGACACACGTAGACACACAACGGAACGGATAGAAACAGACATTCACGGACAGCTAAAGAAACGGGAAGCAGAGTAATAAACTAAGGGAAAGACGGAGATGTGTGTTGAAGGAGAAGATGGATGAGACAAAGAGAGTTAGAGAGAAGATAACACTATCTCTCAGGCAAGACAAACAATGGCATTCACATACACACACATATACAAAGACACATACGCACACATACACAGTCATATACACTGGTAAAAGATGCATGCATACAAAAGCATATCTAGACATGCATATACAGACCAATGAACAGGAATACATACGCACATACATCCATACATTCATAGATACATGTATATATAGATACATGCATATATATACATATATATATATATATACATGAGCAAACACACATGCATACATATATATACATACATACATGCATTCATTCATTCATTTAAGATATTTATATACTAGATTTCTACTCAAAGCGCTCCCGACTGTAACAGCGCGGACACTGAATCGGAGTTTCACGCCGCAGCGCATGAGCTTACATACAAGGACTTGCCCAGGGTCCTACGCGGCACTTGAGGTGGATTCGAACCCGCAACCCTCCAGGCACATACCCCTACACCACCGCGCCCCGCATTGCATACATACATACATACATACACATTTATACATACATGCATAACGGCATGCACATGCATGCATACATACATAGATATACACAAAAGCACACACACATGGATAAATACATACATACATACATACATACATACATACATGTATACATACATAGATACACACATACATACATACACACAAACACGCTCATACAAACATACATACATGTACACACATGCATGCATACATACAACATCATACATAACCACTGCAGGCATTGAAGGACATTAAAACGCATACACACTACACAGTGAGTCAAGAACACACACTGTCTGTCCATGCAAAGACGCATTAAACCGAAGATCCTGATGTAGACGTGTTACATTTGCCCGTTCAATGCGCTGCACCTCATCATATTATCTTGAAGCCATTCATCCCACTGTCACCTGTACCTGGCCGACGCAGATCTCTTTGTTCGCCAGTGCAGTCTGACCAGGCAGCGAAGCTCTTCCTCAGCCCTAACCACCTTCACCGCCATCATCATCATCATCATCATCATCATCATCATCATCATCATCATCATCAACATCATAATCAGCGTCATCATCATTGGCATCAATTAGGCGAATTAGTTTTCCTAGCCTCGGCATATGAGGGAGGGTGGCAAGTCATCTCTCGCAGTCTGGTTATCCCACTGACAGCGTGTGATCAGTGTGTGATCAGTGTGTCCATTATAGCTGAGTCGTAGAGGAGTTGAATTCTCAAAAAAAATTCTTCTCTGTGATAAAAGAGATTAAGAATTCTTAAAACAAATTTCTTCACTGGGATACAAGAAATAAAGAAACCTCGATATCAATTTGTTGCCTGGGATGAAATAAAGAATTCTCGAAAGAAATGTCTTCACCGGGATAAAAGAAATTAAGAATTATAAAAAAATCTAAAAATATGAAAAAGATAAAGAATATTAGAAACAACAGTTTTTCTGGGATAAGGGATAAGAAATTCTTTCCTTTAAAAATGCAAATATTGTTTGGATTTGTTTTCTTTATTCGTCAAAGTATTTACAAGGAATATTGGACACAAAAGTTTGCAGACGTCTGAGGACTGGGATTAAAGTTTGAGGAAAATAAGACCGGAAAGTCTTAATCTGTATGGAGGAGATTAAGACTAGTATACCGTGCCATATTATCAGTGAAGAGATCTCTCGTTATCTCTCCCATTCTCTGTCTATGTATCTCTCTCTGTTTCTGTCCGTTCTTCCCTGTCACTTATGCTTTTAAGGCAGCTTCCTCTGTCGGATATTAAATCCACACCTGACAATCGACAAGCGCACGAGAACCTCACTGAAATGCTCAAACAAACGAACAGACATACATACCGAGACACACAAACGAACAGCCAGCAACACAAATACCCAAACACACAGATTCACTGACAAAATGTCTCACCCTCCATCAACCATGGGGTGAGTTTCAACAGACTGAGATCTACAGCGTGGCTATAATAGAGTACGCGTTTAACTGTCTTGCAGAGCAATGCTCACGTTGTGCCCTATGGTCCGATAATATCGTCTGATTGTTGTAAAATGCCACATTTGTGAGGCAGGCCATAGTGACCGTCGTCGATCAGTAGATAGGGGATCCGTGTATACATATATGAGATTTCTTGACACAACCGTTTCTCCGATTTGACGAGTTTATTTGCTGATGATTTTTGGGACGCGTGTCTAAGTCGCAGTCCGCGATAATCAATGGAGACAGACAATGGATGGAAAGAGTGGCGGAAACCAGCAGAGGAAGCTACTTCGATCACGCTGAATCAGCCACTCTCTATGTCCGTGTGCCTATGCTTCTGTCCTTTTGGTATGTCTGTCCGTCTGCCTGTCTTTATGTCAGCCTGCCTGTCTCCGTCTCTGTTTTTACCTCGTGTGTGCATATGCGTGTCATATCTCTGCCTGTCTGTCTCTGCCTCTGCATTTGTTCTCTATCTCTCTGTCTCTTTCTACCTCTGTGACTCTGTGCCTTTGAATATGTATCGCTGTCTATCTCTGTATCTTCCTCTGGCACTGTCTATCTCTGTGTCTAAGTATGTCTGTCGCTAACCGGGGAACAATCCATCCGTTTATTTACTCAGAGGACACCCTGCAAAATCTTCGATTACATACATCCATATACCAATATGTATATATATATAAATATGCATATATCTACGAATAGCCTGTATAACTATGTATTCACACATAAACGTGTAAACATATATTTAAATACACACACCTTAATATGAGTTAGAGCCTCACAAAATCCTGCGTCATGTTGAAGGAACTAATGCAAAAGCTAAGATTGTAAATGTAGTTATTGTAATCACGGATTTATATAGCGCCTCTTCACAGGGACACATCTCTGGTGATTCAGATCCCACAAAACAAAACCTTGATCAACTACGACTTTATTTACAACGGGCACTTTTTCCAAGCATTAAAAATTCTCTGAATTAATGGCCACAAAAATCGTATACATTTATAAAATTGCATAAAGTCAGAAAGTAAATTATGTGAGCAACTGCTTATACTTTTCAAACCTTTTCTTATTCAATGAATCCCTTGCACATGCAGTAAGGTTGGGTAATTATTCATCTTTAAATGCTGGTGTTTGCGCAATAAGGTTGGCAATTATTAATATATAAATTTGGTGTTCACCAGTACGGTTTGGTAATTATTCATCTTTAAATGCTGGTGTTTGTGCAATAAGGTTGGGCAATTATTCATCTTTAAATGCTGGTGTTGGTGCAATAAGGTGGGCAAATATTAATCTATAAATTTGATGTTGGTACACTACGGTTTGGTAATTACTGATCTTTAAATGTTAGTGTTCTACAGTGGAAAATTGATGGGAAGACAGTTATCCATGACCTATTCTTGATTTTAAGATGTATCTCGACCTCAAAATCTTCCTTTATCACCAGTGACACCTTTTACCAACCAAATCTTTAATCAATAATTGCCAGTTTGTTCCAATACATAATAACCAATTTAAGAACTCTAGGAATCGGTCGATGGTCGCTACTAAGTAAAATCTCTATGCATTGCAAATTCTACGGTAAGTCCAGTTGAAGCCAAGAAGCCGAGAATACACGGAAACACCCGACAGGGAACTCAGCGTAACGACTCAAATTGTTCACTCACTTTTGAAAGACTTGAGTTTCAAATTAAAATTATAAAATGCTTAATCTAAAAATCTTTAAAACGACGGCAGCAATAGCCTACTAATAAACTATCCAGAAGTAAGGAGAGATTATAAACTTACGATATTTTTGGCTCAACGACTTACGGAATCCTTGTTGTCCTATTATTCTTGAGTGAATAATCACGCGGATTTTAAAAGCATAATCGTCCACTGTACAGACTGCTTTAGTCTCGTCTCTGCTTAAGACTGCCACCGTCGACAGACTGTTAGTTGTTCTAAGGCGAGACGTAGCTGAAGAATGAATTGGTCGCGTGGACTCAATGCACCAACGTACGTCAGCCAGGCGTCTCTCCCTCTGTCTGTCTGTCTGTCCGCCCGTCAGTCTCTCTTTATCTCTCTTTGTCTCTCTGTGGTCTAATAGGCGAGCGACGAACAACGAATCAGCGACGAGGTTAAACAAATACAATGCTCTCTCTCTCTTTCTCTATCTCGCTTACTACATCTCTGTCTTTCTGTCTCTTTGTCTCTGCCTGTCTGTCTCTTTGTATGTCTGCCTGTCAGTCTGTCTATCTCTCTATGCGAAAGACTCTTTCTCTCGGTCTTTCTCACTATCTCTGTCTGGCTGTATGTAACTCTGTATGCAAGCATGTCTCTATCCGTGTCTCAACCTCTGTCACTTTCTTTCTTTTCCCTTCCTGTGCCAGGTTTGTTTGTCTGTCCGTCCATGTGTCCGTCCGTCTGTCTGTCTGTCTGTCTGTCTGTCTCGTCAAGAGACGCAATTAGCCGCGGAGAAACCAGAGGGGATGACGGAAGCCTTTTAGCCGACCTGAGCCTGTCATTAGTTTAGTGGCCTTTAAGGTAAACTAACCGGGCGTGTAGCAGAAGGTGTTTGGGAGGAACAGATGAAAGGACGGACAGACAGACAGACAGACAGACGCAGACAAGCAGAGATACGTTCTACTTAGAGTCTGGTCAGAGCAGATACTTGTGTGCATAGAACGCTCTAAATGCACAAACTGTCTGGTTCCAAACTCCAAAGCACCGTGGCCACCGTTCTGTCTCTGTATGTAACTATATTTTCGGTTCTGCCAATGTCTCTTGCTTTGGCACAGACTCTGCCCCTTCCTCTGTGTCTGTGTCTGGGTTTTCTCTGGCTCTATTCCTGAACCTGTCTGTATCTTTCTCTTCTGACCTCTTTCCTTCCATCCGTCTGTCGCTTTTATCGGTAAACATTTTTGTTTAAAGACTCAAAAAAGAAAAATTGCACTAAATGCCACGCCAGTAACTGGATGTCCACGACACAAAGACCGTACTTTACAAAGATTCAGCCTAGGAACGTTATATGCGAAACACTGGTTCATTCGGTAGCGCGCTATGTCTGTTATCTAACAACTGCTGGTCCAATGCTGCTGAATTGAAGCCTTGTAATAACAATGGACAAGTTGGTCGCTCTTTTTGGCCTAAGATTCAGATATAATAATAATATAGTAATAAAAATATAAATAATATAAATATAAATAATAAAAACAAATAATAATATCGGATATAAGGTTCTAGGGAATTCGTTGCGCACCGGAAGAGAAACGGACTGTCCAGCGTGACATACTGACATCCTGAAAAGGCGAAAAATTGAGTTTAATTTATCATAATTATCAACTTCTACACACCAAAAATACGCTTAAACAGCGATTTAGAGTCAAAAGCGATTATAACTCACGTAAACCAGTGAAATAATTAAAAGTGAGGTGAGCAATCTTTCGTCTTCCGAACGATTCAAAATGGCGTAACAAAAAGAAACTATAACTGTAGGTCTTCCCTTAAATTTCGATTATCGATTTATCGGTAGACCTACTTCTATCGTATTATACATAGCGCTTTTAAACAACCATGGGGTCATTGCATAATTAGGCTACGTAACGCTCCAGGGTGGGTGGGTGGGATCCTTGAAAACGTTACGAAGCGTTAGGTTGGTGGGTGGGTGGGTGGAGCTGAACGTTACGTAACGCTTGAAAAACAGTTTAGTTATGAATGAATTTAAAATTAACATCAAATGACACGATGTGATCGATGTTCAAACTTCGTGCCATTGATTTAAAACTTAACTAAAACAAACAATAGTATAAAGCAAGCATTTATTGAGCATTATTTTAAAATTAAAAGTTGAAATTTAATCTGTTTTTATTTGTAAAAAGTTAAAGAAACATTAAAGAAACATTAAATGTGTTAGACAACAATCAACATGTTCAAGAAAAGTAGTTAATCATACGTCAGATCTTTACCGAGACCTAACAATAAATACGTAACGCTGGGGTTGGTGGGTGGGTGGGTCTAGGGAAACGTTATGCAATGACCCCCCCATCACGTTTTATGCACAAACATCACCGAGTCCATGTGGGAGTTTATACGTTGCAGAAGACTTGGTTTAATAATTATTGTAGTTGTTATATTGAATACAGAAACGAAATGATCTTGGTCCTCATTCAAATCTTTCTTTCAAGCACTATCTGCAGGAGTAATGTCCTTAGCGGAATAATGTGATCAACCAATAATAATAATAATAGAGAGACATATAAGGGGTCTAATAAGGGGCCTAATAAGGTGCTAATAATGCCTAATAATAATAATAATATTATTATAATAATAATTATAATAATAAATATAATAATAATTATAATAATAATATCCATTGAACAGACTAAGAGCTGGGTTACTAATTAGGCCTAGGGCCTACTTGAACGCCGTCCTATAAGAGGAGTGGCAAAGAAGCGGAAAGCCGAAAGAGGAAGCGACCGCTGAAGAGGGAAACATGCAAGGAGACGGCGAGACATATAGGGGCCTTTGAAGGGAGCGGCCGAGGTGTTGAGGGTGGTTGGACCGGGGTAGTCTACTAAGCGAGGCATGGACGAGAAGTGTGAGAAACGCCTCAATTATAAACGCCGTCTAACACAAAGAACTGGCGACAAGAGGACGGTCCTCTAGCGGTCGATCGCCGCCTTTGTGCTTGATCAGCTGACGCACAGACAGACAGACAGACAGACAAACAGACAGACAGACTAGCAGACTAACAGATTGGCAGACAGACAGACAGACAGACAGACAGACAGACAGATGGACAGAGAAACAGAAAGACAGACACACACACACTAAAAGACAGACAGACACACAGACAGACACACATACAGACACACAGACTAGCAGACCAAAAGACAGACAGACATAAAGACAGACTAGCAGACAAGCAAACAGACAGACATAGACAGATAAACAGAAAGACAGACAAGCAAACAGACAGACAGACAGATAGACAGACAGACAGACAAGCAAACAGACAGACAGACAGAGACATAAAGAAAGACAGACTGACAGACAGACAAGCAAACAGACAGACAGAGAAATACAGACAGACTGGCAGACAGACAGACAGAAAGACAGACAAGCAAACAGACAGACAGACAGATAAACAGACAGACAGACAAGCAAACAGACAGACAGACAGACAAAAAGAAAGACAGACAAGCAAACAGACAGACAGACAGATAAACAGAAAGACAGACAGACACAGAAAGACAGAAAGACAGACAGAAAGAAAGACAGACAGACAGAAAGACATACAGACACAGAGAGACAGAAAGACAGACAGAAAGACAGACAAACAGAAAGCCAGACAGACAGACATAAGCACAGACTAGCAGACTAACAGACAGACAGACAGACAGAAAGACAGACAGAAAGACAAGCAAACAGACAGACAGACAGAGACATAAAGAAAGACAGACTGACAGACAGCCAGAAAGACAGACAGACAGAAGGAATGAAGCAACCATCGATTGAAACCTTACGATACGGGGGCCATAGAAGTCATCAATGGATATAATTAGATAGAGACAACAGTACTGCAGGCAGACAAACACGCCGACGAACAGAGAGACAAGAAGACCTCCATGTAGGACGACACAGGTGCGCAGATGGAGATAGAGAGTGAGACTGTGCTGATGAAGACTTTCTCCTGTTGAAATACATTTCTCGATTACATACGTTTCCTCCTGTCAATGTAGCTCTGCCACTGCAGCCGTGTTCAGGTGGGGCCAGTCCAGAGCCTGGAGACAAGATGGGGACGTCACCTACCCCCTGCCAGAGTTACGTGATATTCTCAGTGCTGGCCTTAGGCAAAGGCAACGCAGGCAGTTGCCTGGGGCGCCAAAATCTAGGGTCGCCTGACAGTACATGTGTCTATTTGACTACTTTTATGTTTTTCCACTACAAGCAAAAATAGATTTATGATTACCTCAATAAATAATTCTTTGTAATAAATAATTTTTCTTTCCTCGGTAATTGGAATTTTTCGGTAATTCGAACTGCTTTTACTTTTTACCATTCCAACCCTCAAATCGAATTATCCAGGGTTGACTGTTCTAATGAAAAATCATAATAATAATAAACTCAGTTGAACGTAATGTTCTGGCTGGTTCCTGAACCATTGGGTTGTGACTTGGGGTGGACCGTGGATTGGGGTCAGAGGGCGCCAAACGTATGCTTTGCCTGGGGCGCCATTTGGGATAGGGCCGGTGTCACGAAATAGAGTATCCCCCATACATGAGTATCCCCCTTAGCGAAATGGAGTATTCGGTTTAGTTTGTATTTTTGGCGGTTTCTGAGTGTATTCATTCGTACTGTTTGGATTTATTGTACACATAAAATATTTTAAGTTGCGTCTCTCTTTAGTTTGTACGTCGACCTGAAATTAATTTACTTCATTTTTGGTGATTTTCACTGGATTGTCGTCGAGGCTATCGTGATGCGTATGACGATGGGGGATAGAATGGTTTATCCCCCGGATACTCTAAACCAGTTTATTCCATCCGGGGATAAATTCATACATCCCCCGGATAGTCTTAGGACGGATACTCTATTTCGTGATACCGGCCCTGGATATTCTAACAGTAAGCATACTGAATTGTCAAGCCTATACAGTACTGGGTTGAAATTACCGTCAGACAAAGAGAGCTCAGCTATTAAGTGATTAGGCCTAAATACCGATCAGGCACTCCGTTGGGAAAGAAGGCGATTAAGGAGTACTTAGCCCAAGGGACGTATCTTCTTACCTCCTATCCACAGGAGTCACGAAAGTTCCCAATTACGACATATTATACGCATAGGCGTAGCTACATGGAGGCACGAGGAGGCAGTTGCCTCCTCTTGCTTTCTTTATATACTGGAACTTCTATTGACCAATGACCCCAATAACCAGAATTTTGCCAATGGCCTGTGAAGTTGCCTCCTCTTGACTTTAAGTCTGGCTACGCTCCTGATTATACGTGGCCCACCATACATACGAACTCACCAAACACTCACTCTTGTCGACTCTCCAAGGTCTCCACGGATCTTTCAATCAAAACACTGCTCTTTCACAAATCCTATTCCGACACCTTCTCTTCCGCTTACCTCTTTCGCCGCTTCAGTTCTAAACATCATCCACCTTGTCGTATGACTGTCTGCCTGCCTGACCCTTTGGATCTTGACCTTGAACCGATTTTAATCATACCTGTAACCTGCCTATCGATTTTATTTAGACTAAGCGCCTGCGATTAAGCTGGTTCTCGCTACTTCGCTTTTTGGGGCGTTGAAGAAATCTTGACATCACGATTACGATTTTCTCGCAATAATTGCTGCCAACCCCAAATCGTAGCCTGCTTTCATGCAATCTTGATTACGGCTTGATTAGTTGCGCCATCGCATTAGAAATCGGTGTAATAAAAGCTACTAATTAAGCCTAAGCCATGCATTAAAAGCTACTAATTAACCTAACCAGTGCATTAGAAGTGACTAGTTAATCTAACTTATGCATAAAACTCTGTTGTTGTATATCTTTTGCCACTATTGGGCCCTCCCTATGGAATGCCCTTCCTTCCTCTCTACGAATTACAATTCTTTCTGGGTCTCTTCCTACAGACTTCTCCCTCCTCAAAACCTACTTCTTCTCTAGGGGTTCTCGCATGCACTGGGAGTGCTACTGAATGGCCACTGCTGTGAGTGGAGCTATATAAATTGATAAATACAATACAATAAAAGTTACTAATTGACCAAGCCTATGCATTAAGAGTTAGGCCTACTACTTAACCTAACCCACGCATTTATTATGGTCTTCTTATAAACGTTCTTCATTGTGGTAATTATTGCAGATATATTTAGACAGTTGACTGTGGGTGTGTGCGTTTGTGTAGGCCTGTGTTGTGTGTTTGCACTTAATGACCTCCATGTGGCTGTTTTTAGCTGAGCTCTAAATCCTGATTATCGACCGTAATTGGTCACGTTCCGGATTTGCTGTCGAGGTCTTTGCGTGCACTGCAGTGTGCATTAAGACAAAATGAAAACGTTCAAACAATTGCACGCAACAACATTGTCTGCCATTGTACCTGCTGTTGAAAATCATAATGCACCACATTGCATTGTTTGCATTAGGGGCCTATATCCTATTCAAGTTTGTTATATCTTATTCTGTACTGTTATTTATTGCACTGTGTATTATTGTATTGTGTTGTGTCATATTGTACTGAATTGAACTGTGTTGTGTCTAGGCCTAATAATAATAATAATAATAATAATAATAATAATAATAATAATTTGTTAAAAAAAACCTGCTTCTTGCTGCAGCGTCTCTCTATAACTGTCCAGCGGTTCAACTCGGTGGCTTTCCGCGGCACTTTAGCGGAGCCAGACCTAAGGGAGATGTGACACAAACGGCATTTATGACGTTAATTTCAGACGACAGGTTGTCTATTGATGTATTGATGTTGATTGATTGAGAGAATAAATATTGTTGAATAATAATAATAATAATAATGATAATGATAATGATGATAATGATAATGATAATAATAATAATAATAATAATAATAATAATAATAATAATAATAATAATAATAATAATAATAATAATAATAATAAGTATAGGGCCTATTGTGTTGTGTCATATTGCACTGAATTGAACTGTGCTGTGTTTTGTCTCAATAATAATAATAATAATAATAATAATAATAATAATAATAATAATAATAATAATAATAAAAATAATAATAATAATAATTAAACAAAAACAAAAATAATAATAATAATAATAATAATAATAATAATAATAATAATAATAATAATAATAATAATAATAATAATAATAATCGTTTAATAATAATAGTAATAATAATAATAATAATAATAATAATAATAATAATAATAATAATAATAATAATAATAATAATAATAATAATAATAATAATAATAATAATAATATAATAATAATAATAATAATAATAATAATAATAATAATAATAATAATAATAATAATAATAATAATAATAATAATAATAAAAATAAAATGATAATGATAATGATAATGATAAGGATAACGATAACGACAACGACAACAACAACAAAAACAACAACAAGAATAATAATAATAATAATAATAATATAATAATAATAATAAAAATAATAATAATGATAATGATAATGATAACGATAACGATAACGACAACAATAACAATAACAATAACAATAACAATAACAATAACAATAATAATAATAATAATAATAATAATAATATTCGTTTAATTTTTCAAACTGACATACACGAAGGATGATTGCAATCCATAGTATGAACGGATTATCACAAAGTCGAATTTAACTGTTTGGCAGCCATACAAGGCGACCATCATATCCCCCAGCTCATTTTACCAACGCGCCATCTCGCGAATGATAGGCTGAGTGGACCTTTGGGAGGGTTGCAGGAAGCGATCCCGCTTCCTACTGCTCTTCACTCCAGTGATGTTACCACTACTCTATGGACCCCGTCTCACAGAACCGAGTCCTGAAGTGAGTGAGCGGATTGCAATTACACTTTGGCTTAATGCCACGGCATTAGGCTACGGCAAAACGGGGTTCTGAGATTATAGCATAATACTGCAAACGATGCTTTGCATTTGTTCTGCTCTTTTCTGCATTTTTCTATTCTAGTTTAATCTATTCCATTCTACTGTGATACATTGTTTCATACTTCTATTGCATTGTGTTGTAGCCCTACAGCATTTCATTCCATTGTAAAGTATCTACTTCAACATAATAGTTGAAGCAAGGGGCTGCCTTAATTGTCATGTATATTTCCAGTGCATTGACGTATTGTCTAATATTGCAGGTTCAGGTTGAGGCAGAGTCTCACGCATTCGCCCCAAACGCTTAGTCTTTAAATGACTCGCCACCTGGCGAGTACCACGGTTCCCATGCAATGCTAGTTTCATGAATTATTTGGTCAAAATCGAATACTGCACACACCTAATACACAACAACACACTATAATGTCCGGAAGTTTAGTAGAATTTGAACACCTTCTACACTGTAAAGAGACCCAACGGTGTCCATACATCTAGGACGAGTGCCCTGCTATAGTTTTTTTTATTTGGCAGCGCGATTTTATTTTTATCCAACAAAGTTTTGTGCCTTTTCCAGTGATTAAGCTTAAGTGCCGGATTAAGGTATAAGCCAAGTAAGCCACAGCATAGGGTCCTGCCGGTTCCATATACCCAAATCCCAACCGGTAGGCTATAGCAGGTTATAAATATAATATAATAGTAAAACTAGAAGTTGGATGAGCGATGAAAACATGGTATTATTGCTAAATTATTGCAGTAACATTAGAAGTTGGATGAGCATGTTTATAGTAGAAATAGAACCTGGATGAGCGATGAAAAAATGATTTTGATGCTAAATTATTTCGATAAAAAATAGAAACTGGATGAGCGATTAAAATTTTTTTGGTAGATGTAGAAGTTGGATGAGGGACGGACATTAATTTTGTCATAATAGAAGTTGGATCAGCGATTAAAACATGCCTAAAATATGTTTTAAAATTTTAAAAACTGCTATTTATATATACCGGTTGGGATTTGGGTAAATGCCTACCGGTCCCACAACGCTTTTGAAGGCCCAAAAAATCCGGAGAAGTTAAATCAAATTGTTATTTCAAATGCTTAATTTTGTATAATTTTAAATAATTTAACGTTGACCCTGAAATGCTTTTTCAGCGTTATTGAGTTATAGTTCCTACTTACTTCGCAATCTGTAGGCTACAGGCCTATATTCCATTAGAACAGAGGATCCCAATGTGTTCTATGCCCCGCACCCCTGGTGTTTGACCAATGTTCGCACCCCCTACAAAGGTATTATCACGTTATTTAAAATTAAGAGACACATTTGAAGAGTGAAGACACATGCACACAATTGCTACTACTGAAACGTGTGCTTACAAGACTTAGGATAGCTTTACAGGCTTACAACGTTACATGGAAATAAACTTCTAATCTTACTGTTTAACCCATGCTTATCCAATGACAGCTTAAAAATGTAGCCTATAATGTATTATCAATGTATTCTTGTAATTCATACTTCCCCTTTTGTTGCACCCCCGGAAATGACATGTCACACCCCAGTTTGGGTACCTCTGTATTAGAAAAAAACATAGCTTATTATGTACAGGTAGGCTATGTTTAGAACTTTGTGTTCAGATACCCGTACTTTGGCAATTGGCTTTGCTTTGGGATTATGGCCCCCTATGTCTTAACCCGGCTCTTGGTTTAGGGCCCCCGGAGGTCTTAATCCGGCCATGCAGTGATCGACTTGTTTTTCGTCAAAAAAACTGTCAAGTAGCCTATATCTTTCGGGAAATGAGAATAAATCTAATTGACTCCTCTGCCTCCTCACTCTGGTCTCTATGGCAACCGGACTCCGCTTTTCTCTGGCCAACCCATCTGACACGACGCAGCAATCGTGAATAGCCTGGTACCCTGTGCTTAGTTTCAGAACAGCGCCTGAGACATTTGGAGTTTACGCTGACGACTAAGGTCAGTCAGTGGTCTGGAACAGTTGTGAGCCAACCTCAGCCAAGTAGGGTATACAGTGGATAGAATTATACAAAGGCCCTATTAATAATTCCATTATTATCATCTATAGGAATAATTTTGTCATAATCTGTCAGTTTTTACAACCACTGGAAAAGTTCATTATACTTTATATTCATGAAGTGAAAAGCGTCTATGGCACAATAAGTCAATAATTACTTTAGCAAGCATGAAATTCAAAATTTGGATGCAATATCAGAGTATATATCACTGTAGGTCCTATTATTACTTTTATAGTAATAACGTTTCCCACAAACGTCGTGTTAACATGCTCCTGCCTTGGCATCACAGAGCCAAAACTTGTGTCAGCATCGGTGCCTTAGGCTTTGGCGCCATTGCTCTGGGCCTTTGAACACGATTTAATCTACTTCTTTAGTACAGAGCATGGGCGTATTTAGGGGTGGTTACGGGTTTACCCCAAATAAATGCGTTACTGTTATTAAAACCTAATAATGTAGAAAAATACGGCAATTTCCAATGGAACCCCGAAAACTTAAAAACCCCTCAAACTTTCATTCCTCAATACGCCCCTGGTGCAGGTAGACCTATCATAATCCCCAAAATCAATCGATGGTCGCCTTGAATGAAACTGAAAACAAACAAACACATCTGATGATCTGACATACAACAGAGCGAAATGGGAAATTTTTCAGATGCGTTGATCCCATATTCGACAGCAACTTCATTTGAAGCGAATATTAAAGTTTGAAGACAACGATCCTATGGATTGGACTTAAGAACAAGAGCCGTCCTTGGCCTTAGGCTAGCCCGAAGGCAGCCATGGTATGAAATGTAAGCGTCTCCATTTTCTTAGTCTCGGTATATGAGGGATGATGGCCAGTCCTCTCCCTCACCGTCTCATCTTCCCACCCACAGTGCACGGCCAGTGTAATCATTATCGCTGATTTGGTTAGGTGGCGCAAGTGGGGCAGAAATATCGAATCAAATTTCTGCCCTGGCGAGGGTTTGAACCAGGCACGTAGCGAGACTTAATTTCAAGAGGAGGCAACTTCACAGACCATTGGCAAAATCCTGGTCACTGGGGTTATTAGTCAATAGTCACTGAACGTAACAGAACGTTCCAGTATATAAAAAAGCAAGAGGAGGCAACTGCCTCCTCGTGCCTCAATGTAGCTACGCCTATGGTTTGAACCCCCGACCTCTCAATTGACAGTCCAACATGCTAGTCCCTATACTATCGAGCGCCTTCGGTTAAATTCATTCTCAACGCCAAACTCTGGCCATCTAGCGAATACACATTCAGTTACTGTGTGCCATATACGTGAAATCTTCTCCCAAAGCATTTTGTATTAGCGAGATCTTAATAACGCTTGAGTCAAAAATAAATGCTTTTAAATTAACGTTTCAGTGACGTAACTAGGACTTTTCGTCTGGGGATGGGGTATAGCCTTGAGCGTGGTGAGTGCGGTAGCATAAGCCTATAATGAGGCCGGGGCTTCAAAGTTTTAGATGGGGCTTCAGCTTCCTTTGGGGGCTAAGCCACCAAGCCCAATGCTAGTATACGTCCTTGATGCTTTTGGAAAATGTTAAACAAGATTTTCATTCGAGCAGTCAGTGGCGCTTCGAAGGAGGGACAGAGGGGGCAGCAGCCCCCGGGCGCAGCACCAGAGGGGCGCAAAATTAGCTTTCAGTGGTTTACTATGACAAGAACGATTAAAAGTCAACAAGAAAATTAAAAGGGGGCGCAGTCATCAACCCTTGCCTCCCGGCGCTGAAACCCTTCGTTAAGCCACTGAGCAGAGTTTATACAATTAATTATTATTGTAAAGCCCATTATACTTCTAAGTAGGCCTAACACTGTAACACCCACGATTTTAACCATTTTATCATTTTTTAATTTCAATAAAACAAGACGCAATTTAATACCGTTATGTATACATTGTGATGAAAATAACTTACGAAAGCGCCAAAAATTGCTAACGTTTTTCAACAGTGACCTGTCGCAAAGGAACTTCTTTCCGAAAGGCGTAGTAACACACAGTCGCGGTTCACCGACTGCCATCCGTCGAGGCATGGTGAACGCAATGATATAGAAATGAATATTCATACGAGAGGCTTGCTTAATATTAATGCTCGGCTCATCAGCATATCAAGTGATTTACTACAGGCATTACTACGGCTGGCTTCGGTCGAATGTTGTCGAGGCCGCAGTGCAATTCCGACTGGATGACGTCATGACTGCTTACTGTAACAGGTAAAGAACAGTCGCATTGGATACAATACTGTTGCAGATATCCCCGTGTATTACCTATAATAATTATTTATTAAGCAGACAAGTCATATTTTGTAGTTTATACAGTCCAGTTCTATCTAAAATACGCGTGCAACGATACTCGACTAGTAATAATAATTATCAATGTCAATGTTTCAGAGGAAAATAAAAGCTAGGCACTGCTGCAAGTCTGGTAAGCATAAGTTGTCACTTTATTCTTCAAGCAATGATTTAAAGTGGTGTATTAAATGCAATTCAATTTAGTGCATACTTTTTCACTTTTCAGCTTTATAAAATTTCTACGATTTTTAGCTATTATATAACTCTATCTTTTACATGAACGTGTGCTCCAAAGTGAGAACATTATTTTTCTGTCGCTAAAACTTACTTTTATATTTGTACCAGATGCGATAGTCCGTGAACCTAACGTGTGAAGCCATGGCCTGGGACGGTGACTTACGATATAGCTTTTGGAAACGGTCGGCTTGAATGGGTACGGAGAATCGACCTGAGGACCTTGCTGGGCCACCTGCTAAGGGGCGGGCCTATGGCAATGGGGTTGTTCAGGGCGACGTTGGGCGCATGCTTTCCAGTAAAAATCGGAATAATACGAGAATAGTTTTAAGAAAATCGAATCAGCGATGTTTTCTCGATTTATTATTGAGAAATGAAGCTCCGCTTTTTCCTGGGTGAGGCTGAGATTCGTGAAAACCACTCCAAATGTCATAAATGGCAGAAATACACCGAAAGTCTATCATCTCGGGATTTGTTTTGTCCATTAGCTAAATAGTGAGACTGCGCTTTGGCCTTTAAAAAAGCATGATATACAAGGTGAGGTAAGATGGTCACTTGCTAGAGTCAGTGACAGTCTCGGGAGACTTCAGACTGCTTTCTTTGCAGTATTAGAAGAGAAAAATCAGTCCCTTAAGTTAGCCCTGAGGCAGTCATATGGGTATGAAGTGTTAACGACTTCAATTTCTTAGCCTCGGCATATGAGGTCGGGTAGCCAGTCCTCATCCCTCGCCGTGTGCCCGTCTCATCTTCACTTGAACAGTGTACAGTCAGTGTACTCATTCTAGCTGAGTTGCCTGGGGGCACAGATGGGGCAGAAATATCAAAAACAATTCTACAGTGTTGGGATTTGAAACCCGACCTCTCGATTGACAGTCCAGTATGCTAATCACACCAGTATTGAGCTGTTTTAAGGGACAGCTATTCTTCTGTTCCTCCTCCTGTATCCTTATTCTTCTCATTCTTTGTTTCTTCTCCTGCTCATCCCCTTCTGTGTTTCTTCCTTCTCTTTATCGTGTCTGTATCTTTCTTCTATGTTTCTTCCTTCTCTGTATCTGCCTACTCTGTATCTTCTATCTATCTTCTCTATCTTTCTCTGTTTCTTCCTTCTCTTTATCATCATTCTCTATATCTTCCTTCTCTGTATCTTCCTTCTCTGTATCTTCCTTCTCTGTATCTTCCTTCTCTATATATTCTTCATGTGTATCTTTCTTCTCTTTATCTTCTTTGTATCTTCCTTCTCTTTATCTTTTCTACAGGTATCTTCATTCTCTGTATCTTCCTTCTCTGTATCTTTCTTCTCTGTATCTTTCTTTTCTGTATCTTCCGTCTCTTTATATTCTCTGTATCTGCCTTCTCCTTGTCTTCTGTGTCTTCCTTCTCGTCCTTCTTCTCCTGTAAAGATTTAGCTGAGCAGATGAAACTGCAAAAAAGTTTGATGCCAGCTCTTCTCTTGTAGGTGACGAATCTACTATTTTGAGAAACAGAAGCAACAGGGTGAGAAGGAGGAGAAGGATGAGAAGATGAAGGGAAGGAGAAGAGGGAGTAGACGAGAAGAGGAGTAGAAGAAGAAAGAAGGGGAAGAAGGAGGAGAGGAGGATGGGAAGAGTGGGAGAAGAAGATGGAGAAAGAGGAGAAAGGAAACGAATGGGAGAAGGAAGTGGAAGCGCAGAAGAAGGAGAAGTAAGAGGGCAAGGAGAATTAAGAGAAGGATGATGATGAGAAGGAGGAAGAAGAAGAGAAGTGATGATCATTGTGTGTTGCACGGTGGCCGATTGGTTAGAGTGATCGACCTGTAACTCGTAGAGTACGGCTTCGATCCTCGTTCGAGGCGACCGTGAGCAAGTCCTTCGCGCACAATAATTGCTCTGCAATACTATTATTGCATCTGCGCCATCGAGGCGTGTGCACTTCTGAACTTTGGATGAAGGCAATATCAAGTGCAATTGTATTGCATTGTATTATTTTCTTTGGTCTTGGAGTTACGAGAGCGACTTTCAAGGACCGTACCGCAGTCTGTACGGACAGAATGTTCATAGGAGACCGCGTTGCCATTGGCCGTGCATGATAGCCTGCAAGCATTTCAAATGGCAATTAGATGGGGACCCATATGAATTCTGTGCGGTATCCTATGGGAATATGGGTAACTGGTTCTGTTTGGGCTCCAGACAGACTGATTCGCGCATTTCTATATTTTATCCTCCAACAAATTTGACAATGCGTAGCCCTAAAACTATAAGGTTACATAGGCCTCATGTCCACTTTTTGGGAAACAGAGAAAACCGATTTTTAAGATTTGATGACGAAACTTGTTTGCTCTGTTTCATTGATGGCAATTAAATTAAACTTTTTGGAAAACAATATTTTCCTTTAGTATTATCATAATGTGTATTTCGATCATAATGTAAACCGACTATGATTAGGCCTAATTTGGCTGTAATTATGGCAGAGGTGACTATTTTTGGACATAGAGCTGTATAACATTATTGATTGCAGGTAAAGTGAGTGATGTAGGATTGTAGGTTATATGTCCAAGTCACGTGTTAAGATATCTCACTGGTATTGGCTATATGGACATAACGCCCTATAATCTTTTTTCAAATGTCACTCGATCGCTGTTATATCGCACATTCACGTGATATAAAATTAATGATTCTATTGGATGACTGGACTTGTATCTCTGTAGCTTTGAGACACTGTCCAAATCACGTCTAAATTTACGGACATAGAGCTATATAGCACTCACAGATAGAGCTTAAGAAAGCGTCTCCAGTTAAGCTAGACTATTCAGGACATCTATAGCCCCTGTCATCCCGGTAACGGATATAGCGTTAGGTTGATTTTTCAAAAAAGTGGACATAGAGCCTTTATAATATATATATATATAATTCTAGTGGTACGATATTACAGTACTGTGGTGAATCGAAATAACGTTTTCGAGCTATAGCTATAATTACGTCAAGTGCATCAATGATACTGATGTTTTGTTTACTTGAAAGATTATTTTTTAAATGGAACGTGGCGATTAACATTGACTTGAACTCGCGAAGATAGGCCTACGCGTTGTAATCTATTGCTTCCCACATTGGAAGGAAATGTCAGAGTGTTGTTTCGGATAGATTTTAAGAGGCAGTCAGTTGAGACTTCTTCCTTGACGGTAATTGAGAAAACCTTACCCTCTGGTTAAAGTAGGCCTACATCAAAGATCCCGTGGGATCTCATATTGGGACTTTGAGGAACGCTCATCTCCTTTGCTAGGCCATTAAGCCGGCAATGGACTCACCCCAAGCGCCAGGGCATAGCAGAACTTGTCGTTTTATTGCCCAGCTCACACCACCAGTACCACAGTGTAGGCCTACTGCCCGGTGACAGAGGCTCTTGTCACAGTCTTGTGCACTATAGCAACTCACCCAGAGTCATTGCACGGAGTCTAATCCGTGACTTCCTAATCATTGACTGAGTGTGCAACCAATGGACCATCACGTTTACCCAGTCACTGCCTGAGGTGATCCACTTTTTAAAGTAAGAGAGACGAATTCCGGTATTACAGAGATGTTGAGATGACGTCATTCCGCCATGTCGAGGGGCGTTACATTCAATCCTTCTGAACTCTGACTCCGACGCCACCTATACTACTGTCGGATTACTCATACGAAACGGATCCTTGCAAACTATACCCAGGAGGGGCCTGGTCGTACTGCGTATATGGGATGACGGAATGCCATCAAGATTTGCCCTGAACAAAATGTAGTTTTAAGGTTCAATGGTGTATACTATGCTGCTCGAGTCAGTGTGGTCAACTGCATACAGCAGACAAATTAAAATGATCTTCAGTTTGAAGACTTTCTAAATTTATGTCAGTTGTGTGTTGTGAAGACAAAATAGGCCTACGTCATACTTCCGTCTGGGGCCCTTTACACGTAGGGGGAGGGCAAGCAGTTCCATACTTGAATACTGGGTAATGGTTCGTGATGGTCTAATGGTTATAATGTGCTGTACTGCTAACCGAGAGGTTGGGGGTTCAAATCCACACCACAACAGAAACTTATGCTTGAGAGTTCGGTTCTATCTGCGCTTCATAACTGATATGGATGATATGAGTGCATTGTAGGTACACTGTCGAAGGGAAGATCAGACAGTGGGGAGAGGACTGGCCGCTCCCCTTCATATGCCGAGGCTGAAAAACATGAAGTTGTCATTACTTAATAAGTTAATACCATGGTTGCCTCTGGGGACTAGTTAAATGAATTCTCTTTTCCATCTCCTAGTGAGACTGTGTGTGCAATATTCTTATTAGGAAGAATCAGAAACCCCCACATAGCAGCTGCTACCAGTGATTCTGACGCTAACTCCAAGTGATGTTACAGTTCAGGAAAGACGTCGAATTTCACCGTAGGCTATACTCGACTGAATTCCGATCATGTCTATTCCTCATGATCTGCTATAGCCTAGGCCTACAGTTATTCGCAATCTCCTAAAACATGTTTCTTCATCTGGCAGATGATGATTGTCGCTCCAAAAGCGATACACATACAAATTATTACTTTGTCATCTAATTGGAAATCGTGTTTCGGACTTAACCGCAGAACATTCTATTACACACAGTTAATTTTCCTGTGTGTCATCGGTGTACATGTACACCATACACACTGCAGTGACTGCCCCCAGAGTCTATTAGATGAAACTCAATCTTCCAATCGCATGACCAGCACGATCTCCAACATTAGTACAAAGAGTAACATTCAGAGCTTCGCGCTAAGCGATCTGAATTGACGTGGCAGCATTGAATTAACTTCACGCTAGAAATAATAATTAAAAATATGCTTACGTGTTCTAATAATACATATAATATATTATGGATATAACTATAGTCTATGTGCGTATGGATACAGTTTCAAACGCATGCCTCTATACATCTTGACCCATATCACCAGGCGCGCATGCTTTGATATCATTGCCTTTATTCCTGCCCCATTCCCTCCACCCTTCCCTCCCTCCACCCTGATCATACCACGATGCCTCCTCCCTCCAAGACAAGGCACCGGCTGCGGAGACTGACTGACTGACCGTTGCAACAACGGGTGCCACGGAACAAAACATAACTCATGTCAGGTGCATGCCAGGATGGCGCATGCACAGAGCGCATGCGTCGTGAGATTAAAGCAACCATGCCAAGACTTCTTCATGCCCCGTATATATACAATCTATAGTTGCCGATGACTCAGTCTGTACACGCCTGGGATGATGCATAAGATGGATGTTCTATGAAAGATGCTATAATTATATGTACACCCATGCGGCTCGTAGACAGACAGGCGGACGGACAGACAGACAGACAGACAGACAGGCAAGGAGATAGACAGAAAGACAGACAGACAGATTATAAAGCAGATTCAGAGACAGACAAAGGATTAGTCGTACGCTATCAGTGACCTATTATAAATTCCAGGACGGAGAACATTTCTGTGACGGGGGTGTGTGGCGGGAATGACCGATTTGGTTCTCGTTGGAGTCCATGGGTGAACTTCTTAAGCTCAAAATATATTCGTTTGGTAACTTAGAAAGTAGTTTAATTGTGAATCGTTGTGCGGAACAGTCTGCATTGAAATGTCGGGAGGTTGATTTGATGAAAGAAAACTCCAACTTCCAGCGATTGTAGCCAGGAGAGTCGCCTGTAAACTCGCAAGCGGTTGAGGAAAGATGATCTGCATGCTCTCCTGCGTCAAAGCTTAACCATTGGTCTCTCAGCCAGTACTGGTAAAAGTAGCGTATAGAGGCGTGTAGAAAATATAGCCAGTGTTAAGACCTCTACAAAGGGCACGCATAAAAGGGACTTCACAATGTATACCCATGCAGGACGATCCTCACTTCACTGGAAGTTGAACTTTCTGAGAGATTTTCTCAGCTGACTATACTGTAACAGAACTGGGAGGATTAAGAAAGCCAAGATTGACACGCAAGACATTCTTAGCATTGCGTCACACGTGCATGGCCTGGGTGGGCTGAATGTCCTATCTGACCACAATTGGCTTTAACTTTGTCCTCCTTGGTCATATAAACAGTCTGATGCTATTAAATATGTTTGTTACGTCAATGCTCTCTGCAGTCTGTCTTTGAGTCTTTCCACAGCTTTTTCTACAGCCATGTTACGTCTCTACTCTGTCTGTCTGTCTCTATCTGTGTGTGTGTCTCTATATCTCTCTTTGTCGCCAGCTACCTCTCCAAGAACAGCTTCTTTCATCGAATAATTTTTGTATTAGATAAGTAAGTTAGCATTTTAAAATAGGATTGTGTGAGCAAAATAAAACTTTGCCGTCAGTTGCTATAGCCTACATGAAATCGTGTTACCGTGGTCACCGTGTTATAAAATGATGTCAGTTTCTGTTAAACCACGTAACCCGTAAATACATGTTAACAGTCTTTAAAATGAAGCATTCTGTTGCTAGTGGCGCAGTGTATACTATTACAGCAGTTCATCAGCATTTACCTTGCTTTTGGGGATGATATAAATTGATTTCGTGAACAAATACATTGGACCAGAATAGGAAATTCCTAACGCAGATAATAATATAGCATGCAAATGTAAAGAAATCTGTTGCAATTTTCAGTATAAGAAAGCAGAATGTATTATAAATGCGAGTGTTTGAAGAGATCGATGCATCTTTACCTTTGCAGTCTCGACTCCTAGTCGATTTCCATCAACCATGCACTGTTTTTAAAAATCATGGATTGTGTGACTGACAATGATTCTTTCGGACATCCACTTGTTATTAAAAACTATTGTTTCAAAGGTCATGATCTAAAATCACTTCTTATCCAGTGACTGTTTAACGCCTTTGCAAACAGCGCAGTAAAATAAAGCTTACAAGCGAGGCTTACCAAAATAATCAGCAGCCTGCACAGCTTATAAAAATAGAAAAACTTTGTAGTGCTTCACATCACTGAACTGAGATAATCTTTGACAAATTTCTGTATACAGATACATTCATATAGGTAAACGCAGGTTACAGTATACATTTGTATCACATTCTGCTTTCATCTACTGAAAATTGCAACAAAGTATAATTATATACTTTACATTTGCATGTTATATATCTGCGTTAGGAATTTGTTACTCGGATCAAATGTCTTTGTTCACTAAATTAATTTATATCATGATCATAAAGCATATTAAATGCTGCAGAACTGCTGTACTACATGTAGTATGCATGCCAATTATTGTGCTACGGCAGGCTTTCAGTACAAACCTACTTTATAGAAGCTCATGATACATCCAATA
Source organism: Aporrectodea caliginosa (assembly GCA_020284085.1). Classification (NCBI taxonomy): domain Eukaryota; kingdom Metazoa; phylum Annelida; class Clitellata; order Crassiclitellata; family Lumbricidae; genus Aporrectodea; species Aporrectodea caliginosa. The sequence continues at coordinate 1,128,884 of JACEVL010000217.1, forward strand.
TCGGGAATCCTCATGCAACGGGAAAGCATGATGTATATTATAACAAGACAAAGAAGTCATTTAAAAGCAATTAACAGCCCTTGACCTGATTTAACCCTAACGAAACCCTATCGCCCGTAGTTCCGGACCTGCAGATGTATACACAGTCAGGGAATCGTAATATATAGCAGTTCATGACATTAGCACACAGCCTATCCGTTCGCCTCTGTACAACACCACATCTTTACATTTAACACAGTTCAACGCGAAGTATGAACTTGAGCTTGTGTTCGTATATATATATATATATATATATATATAGAGAGAGAGATAGATATATATATATATATATATATATATATATAGAGAGAGACATAGAGCAGCTTGCAATGAGCATTACTAGGCAAATAAGCAGTATGCAGAGCAAGTTGTACTGTACTTAGACAGTGGAGTATCCGTGCAAGCCCCTTTTCAGCTCTGATTTACTTAATAGAATCGTAATAATTATTGTAATCTCGAGACTTCTGTAACGTTCCAAAAAGCCTATAGTCGCGGGAACCAGCTTAATCACAGGCGCTTAGTTAAAACGAAATCTATACATTGTATTATTTTTCTTCTCATTTTACGTGTTTTAATATATAAATATTTTTATAAATAGTAAAATAATAATAAATTTACTAACTGTTTTTATATATATATGTATATATTCTTATATGCCAACACATATAATCTCAAAAATTTAATTAATGTCATAAATATGTAGCATTTATTATTTATATATAAATAAATAAATAAATATATATATTATAATTATATATGTGATATTTGTATACTGCAGTATATATCATTGGATTGAATCTCTTAAAAGTGTTAGAAACCGTAGACAACGACAGCGCTTGCAGACAACACATGCTTAGTGATGGAACCTAATATATAGGCCTATATAACCAGTTGTTTGAAGTTCAGCTATTTTCCAAACTGTCTATAGCACCAAATGTCAATGAGTGTTCTAAGCAGCATTCCTTGTAAAAGTTTCAATGCACTTGCACAAAATATATATCTAGATATATATGTAGATATGGAGTGAATCGATATATATATATATATATATATATATATATATATATAGTGTTTAATCCGTTCATTTATTCAATCATAAAATTTGTATAGGACCTCTTAAAGATTTCTACTCATGGTGGCTCCCGACCCAACAACGGCGACTTTAGGTTGTTGTAGAATGTGTAAATTTACACTCAATTGATATATTAAAAGGCACAACATTTAGGATCACTTACTATCCCTATATAATTTTTTTCAATGATTAACTAGAAATGCACATGTTACTGAACTATTAAAATAGTAGCAATATTTTAATTGTAATAGCATAAATTATTATTGTGATAGTATGTATGAATATATATATTTACTGATTATATTTATAACAAATGTTATACTTTTATACTTTTGTGTATATATTTATTAAATATGCTAATATTTATATATTTGAATATTTATTATATATGTATATTTTATATTAGGAATATATTAAAAATATCCATATATATTGATGTAGGCCTAGACATGCAGTTGCATATAAACTATATATGAAACTATCTATATCAATATGTACATATATATAATTTAAACTAATAATTATATGTTGTATATCATAGATATATTTGATATATATCTATGTACAACGTGGATATAATCTGCTATGTATGTAGCAAATATAAATTAGCATCCTTTAGCGTGCGCTTGTATACATAATTGGTTCCTTTGGCAATGGCACGTGGTCGAAAAGGCCTAGATCTACGTAATAATGAAGATAAATCATGGGTCTTGCATCCCGATTCCCTGTCTAAGATTGTCATTCTTGAGGCGCTGCAGAGCACACAACAGCGATTGGAAGTTGGAACAATCCATAGACAATCAATTTACACAATTACGGCCAATTTACCAACTGTTTCGCACGTGTGATGTCGCCATCAGGATTTCATGTCAAACGCATGCTTTCAATCTAATATATATGAATATAAGGATATTTAAATTCAATCTAATATATGTATATATATATATATATATATATAATGTGAATATAAGGATATTTAAATTTATGAACATATAAACCTATGCATATATATATATATATATATATATATATATATATATATATATATATATATATATATAATGAACATATATGCTCGTATACTGTCAAACGCATGCCTGCAATATAAGATATTTAAATATAAGGATATTTAAATCTATGAACATATAAATCTATGAATATATAAACGTGAACATATGTTCTTATTGTCAAACGCATGCCTGCAATCTAAGATATTTGAATATACGAATATTTAAATATACGAACACAGAGAAGATATGAATGTAAACACCTTCTCGCATAAGTTATTGTTATTATCTTTGAAGGTTAAATTGCATATAGGCCTAGAACTTAAACCTACACATTGAATTGAATTGAGACACTCAATATCAGTGAAGACCACTACATGTATACATGTGTCTCAGGTCTTCGTATTCGGTCGGCACTCGGCAGGCCATTGATGATGCTATAGGGCGCCAAATAATTAGATCAAAATAAATTAATTTATATCTAAATCTGCAGGTAAACAGGTCACAATATAGCATATATATATATATATTCATGTATTAATATCAGTAGATAAAATTTTAATAAATTATATCTTTTAAATAATATAAATATATAGGCCTCATACAACACTCTATAATACATGCATATATATAAATAAGTGTATAGAAATTTGTTTATGTACCTATACACCTCTACACTGTATATGCCAAAGACAAGTTTTCAAGACCACTTTCTCACATGTTGTAAAATAAATTTATGAGACTATTATAAATGCTACAATTTTAACATCTATAATAACTCGTGCACATATAAAATTATTAAATATATTCATTCAGTGGCCAGGTAAATACATGCCATATACATTCATACATGTACTATAATGTGTGTCATTATGAAAGCTGACTAATTTTGTGCATTTATATATATATAAGTTATATATATAGAGTGTAATATAATATATATAATATATATACGTGTGTGTGAGTGTTTGCGTGTTTCCAAATACATAAAGATATAAGTATCATATTATATAAAAGTATATATATATATATATATAAGTTAAACGTCTGATATATAATATATACATATATATCAGAGTCTCAGTTAAATATCTTTATGTATATAGTAATATGTACTGATTGATATAGGCCTACAATATATATAAAATAGATTTTATATAGAATATATGTATATATATATATATCAGATGATTTATTGCATATAGAACGCTTGTCAAATTATGTATGTAATTGATATGTTATCTATAAAATATATAGTAGATATGGTTCAGAAATCTATAAATTTCAAAGTTCTGACAGCAAGAAATAAGTTTTGCGTACATTATTGACGCCAGTAGGCCTTTAGTGGGATCCTCTACATTTTTCATCTAGCAAGGCGACATCAAGATCATAATTAAAAAATAAATGAATTGTTTTGTATTCGACGTTGATAGTCTTTGAACATAAATACTTAGTAATATATATTTTATTAAATCGTCAACGAGATATTTAGAGAAACTTGTGAGCCTTCCGCAATGGCGACACACTTGACGTTCTTATGGCGGTTTTATAGCGCTTTATTAAAATCAATATGAAGAAAAGCGAGTTTGAGGCTTTGATATGTGGACGTTTTTGACATTAATATGTCACGGAAATGCTGAGATATGAATGTGCCGTGTTTTATAATATTTCCAGTGGTTGCCGTCAATATCGACATTTTTGACACATTTAATGTCTTCTGAATTTCAAGACCTACAATTATATTGAAAATTTTAATGAAACGAGGCTTTGTAGTTATCACTTATCATACGATATTTAATGTAGATAATTCTTTCTTTCAAATACATAGATTAACGATGGATTACACTTGCAGGTCTAAATTGCTCATTATAAATATACGTAGCGTATAGGCCTACATACAATATTGTGAGGAGAGTGCCATGGATGCCTGTTTCGTGGTTGCTCCTCGGTTCCCACGAATGTGTCCTTTTTTTACCTAATCTGTTTATCTGTCTGCCTAATTGTATGTATGTAAAATGGGGGATCTTATAGGCCTATAGGCAAGAGAAACGATGCATTAGTGCAGCCTAGATAGTACTCAGAAGAATACTATATATATATATATATATATATATATATATATATATATATATATATATATATACATACAATAAATAAATATATATATAATGAATACGTATGTTTCTGTGTGTTTGTTTATCTGGATATATTTATATTATACTATCATGTATATGCGTATACTGTATAGGCCTCTGCGTGGTTCTTATACTTAGAGTCACGCTGGTTGGGTCTGAGTCTCTATGACGTGTGCCTATAAATTGGTCAATTGGCCCAGATGATCGGGCAACACCAAAGAACTATTTGCAGTTCGTGGAATCGAGTGCATTGGCCACCGTCGACTCAGTCATCGATTTAGCGTCTCCATCGATTAATCCATAACTTTAGGAATTATTTTTTTCAGATCACGACTAACTTTCTTGGAAACCGTCCATGACTTCGCGATCATATGCCGGGGTCCTCTTTCCCCGACCGATTTCAGTGGGTGATTCCCGAAATCAATGCTTTCGCCACGAGACAATGACGCGGCTTTTCCCACTAAACAGGGCAGGATTTCCGTTTCCACCTGTGGCAGACCGTAATTTAACGAGGCAAATTATTTGTGGAGTGTTCTATGTGGTCTATTTTTACGATTTTCTCAGCCATCGAGTGCAGGTTTTTATTAACCTACAAATTGCGTCCATGACCTAAATTTTTGCAATTAAACTTCTAATAGCCACTGTAATGAGACTTTCGAAATCAGCCATAATTTTGTGAAGCTAATCATATCACATATAATTAATCACTCGTGGGTGTTTGTTTAGATAATTATTTTTAACTTGAATTAAATTGACCTAATTTTTTATCACTGAAGTAGGCTAACTGAATTAACACTATTCTAAATTTTTTAATTTTATGAAACCTCGTCAGTTGTATATCTAGGGGGAAAATATGGGAAAAAATTTACTAAGAAACAAAGGAACACACAATTCATCCAACTGGTCCACTGGATTTTATTCCCTGCAGAAGTATAGCCCGCATATTAACAGCTGACACAGAAACGGCACAAAACACAAAACATATCCCTGCAAAAAATGAAATTGTTTTATAGTCACAGGTTTAGAGATTTTATACCTGTAATATATTAGCACATTTATATGTACGATCATAGGCCTTTGACAATAATGTACAACATTAGGCATATTTTACACAATCTGTTACATATCTGCATAAATTCATTGTGCTTAAAGTTAGAGATCCTAAAAGTGAGAATAATGTCCTGTATATCCACATCAAAGAACGAAACAGTAATAATAATAATAATAATAATAATAATAATAATAATAATAATAATAATAATAATAATAATAATAATAATAATAATAATAACATAATAATAATAGTAACATTAAAGAATAATAATATAATAATAATGAATAATAATAATAATAATAGTATTAGTAATAATAATAAAGAAATAATCATATTAATAATAATAATAATTATAATATCTGTAATAATAATATATCAATAATAATATATCAATAATAATATTATATAATAATAATAATTTTTAATAGTCATTCTGTACGAATGGAATAAATACACGGGCATCCTTGAGCATGGCATCAACCTTGAGACAAACTGTGAGAATTCCAGTTAGAGTTGTCCTAAATACATAGTAGATGTAGTTCGTCAATTAGAAAGATAACAGAATAATATCAGCATCAACAACGACAGTCACTTTACGGACGCACAAACAAAATCTATTTAAACCAATGCATAAAATAAATGGCATAATATTTGCATATACAAAATCTACTTAAATTAATTACTATTAACCATAATCATACTATTTGTAACCAAATAGTTGGGCCTATAAAGCTGAGGGGCGTAGGCTTGCCTTTCGGTTTAATCATGCCTACTGGTGGTTAAATACAGAAGCGACCATCAGCTGATCTTTTCTTCTGTTATGGCACTATAGAAGTTATTCGATTAGATTAAATATTTGTCCTATGAAGAAAAGAAGCATAACGGATAAAGAATATACACATTTGTCAACCATATGTACAAAGCATTTTGTTTACAAATTAGGTTAACATTAAGAAGATAAAGTAATTAACAACTTTTCATCACATTACATAGCATCAACGTTGGGGGCATAATCGCTTTGTCGAGATTTCTACAGTGCCCAAAAAAAGAAGTTGCGGGAACCAGCTTATTCACCTGCGCTCAGTCAAAACGAAATCGATAGCCAGGTGAATAAGAAACTGTTCCCGGTCAAGGTGCAAGAAAATCTGATGGCCACCGTGGATAGTGTTGAGAATTGGAGCGGCAAGAAAGGGAAGGGGAAGATGAAGGATGAGGATATGTGCAAAAGTAGTGTTTTCAAATTGGAATTAAAGACAGGAGCAAGCAGAAATAGCCACAGCATTGATAGCATTTCTTCTAATATTTCAACAATAGTCCCCAATTTAAATTTCGAATACATAATTAAGAACGAATATATGAAAGAATTTTTCAGATTTGTAACAGTGCAATAAAACAGGTATCTTAGTCGCTGATTATCATAGCATACTCAAATCCTTGGTACTACAGAAGAATGCCATGCATATTTACTGTACTTCATATACACAAAATTAACAATACGAGGTCTTGGCCCAATCAGAAGACCATGAATCATGAATTCATCAATTCACCAGAGACACCGTTCACATGACCGAATTTTCAGATGTGACATTTCACCCCAGGCTCATCTGTAGCCGATATTCTCTATCCACTGGCAAATCCGTGAGTGTGCACAGAGTGGGAGTAAATCGGGACAAGCCCAGGGCAAAATGTCAGTAGGCACCCTGCACCATGGCCTGTATGGCCCATGGATCGGCCAGTGTTTTTGCTCCTCCCTCCATCCCTCTCCTTCTCTCTCTGTCTCTGCTTCTCTCTGTCTGTCTGTCTCTCTGCCTCTTACTCTCTGCCTCTCTCTGTCCCATTTCTCTCTCTTCATCTCCTTTTGTGTCTATGTGTCTCTCACCTCTTCTTAAACATCCGTCATCACCATGTAAATCAGACATCAAGCAAATTAATATTATTAAAACTTCAGTTCTAACGTCCACAAAATTTCTAACAATTTTTAGGAATTTATAGAAAAACCGGCTTCAACAATATCATTTACACAGAGATTCTGCAACCTGTAATCTGGCCAAAAGATGTTACAACCGTGGACAGGAGGCCACGAAACTGCATTATCTTTGGCAATATAAAACGAATCAAGACAATCCTGTCTTCCACCAAAGGCGGCTGACCACAGATCACGTGGTCAAACCATGAGACTCTTGACGCAATAATTTCAACACGAAGACGACTGCTTCCTATAATAGCGAACAACCAGCACTTGCACGGAAATAATCGAAAACCATATTGCACACTCAACTGAAAAGATTCTCAACGACAATAGAAACAACAAAACAAAGCACTTCCTTCAATTTTTTGTCCACGAAGATTCGATTTTGACGGACGACCTTCCGTCATGACTGTTTTTGAGCGGCGAAGCATACACTCCTCCTCCTACTCCTACACCGCCTCCGCCTATTTCCGGTTCCGGTTCTTTCGTCAGCATCATGCTGCGTTCCTTCAGCTTCTTGCTCTTCATGCGTCGGTTCTGGAACCAGACCTTGACCTGACGCTCGCTCAGGTGCAACATCACGGAGATCTCCCAGCGCTTCTGTCGGGTGATGTAAGATGTTGAGACGTACTCCTTCTCAAGGACCATGTTCTGGTAGCGCGTGTATGGCTTTCGCTTCTTTCGCTCCTTCTTCAGGTAATCTGTAGACAATTTGATTAAATAATTTAATTAAATAATTTAATTAAATAATTAGTAAACTGTAGGACAGAGATATCACTATTTTGTCCAACAAAATAAAATATTCCAAAACATAATATGCAGAAATAATTCATCAAAAGCTGCACAGACATATTAATGTTTTTATTTCAGAAAATCATTAAAAAATATATGATTAAAGGATGTAGGCCTATCAAATGTAGCATACAGATATGATCACTTTGAGTCTTGCGTTTAGACCTGAGTGGCTTCAAAGAATTGACCGCAGTGATTGTACCGCGCATTCCAACAAAGCCTGTGCTCAGCGACCGAGAAAACTCAACAGCCATGTTGATGCCATGTTGATGTGTGTGGGGCACATCAACGGTAACGCAACCATACAAAGGAAATGATGAAAAGAATAGGAACACCAATCAGGAACAAAGAGAAACATTGTAACACCTTACAAAACATGAGAACAAAAGGAAGCGAACTCCTCACAATTAAGGGGGATTAGGGTAACATCTTCGGAACTATGAACCCCGGGGAAACGAACAATTAGAAGGAAGACGTTGAGTGAGAGGAGGTGGCTGGCCGCCCACCGGAGAACTATGGCCAATATAAACTGAAATCCAGCTTTAGCGGTTGTTAGTCGTTATGCTATCGTTTGTTCTTACAGGCGTGTATCAGAGGTACGGTCGTAAAAACGTCAGAGAGAATGATGAATATCATCAGCAGGCTGATCATGCTGAAGGGTAGAGAGAAGGGAGAGGATAACGATGAAACGCTGAAGTGGAGGGTGATGAACAGAGTAGCCGGAAATATTTGAAGTCGCCCGATCGAGTGGGTATACAAACACCCAGTGAAAACAAACAGGGTTAGACGAATGTTCTGAACGATAGGTCTATGACCCGAGGGGTGGGATGTTGAAAAGCCAGGGCACCTGCAGCACAGCAGAGGTCGGCAGCCAGCTGACTCCCCATCACCCATTCACCATCCCAGTGGGCTGCTGAGGAGGAGGAGGGTAGGACGAACGCCTACCCCAGACACAGCTGGCCGGTGATAACAGATCCTACTAGGAAACAATGGGCCTAAACAGGACCAAACAACAGCCCAAACATTGTAAGTATACATGTACTCATTAATGTGATATGATGCACCAGTTGGGGGAAGAGCAAGGGCCAGTGAGGCAAATGTTAAGTTCAGTGAGAGATAGCATTACCCGACTGGGGACAGAGCTGTTTGTCTGAGCAAGCAGGAAATTGTTTTACTCCTCTGTAGAAATGTATCTTCAGAGATACATTAACCCCATCGTCTGATACGGTGGGGTTAAATGCATGGAGCTAATCAATCCCAAGCCTGGCTGAAGGGGGAGGGCGACGCAAATGATCTTTTTTTATCACAGTGTCGTTAAACTGAAACTACTACTACTACTCTCTTCCATGGAAGGTATACTCTTAACTCTGAACCAGCACGAGGCAGCTTTCTCCGCAATTTACACCATCTGTTGTTAGAAGAGACACGGGCGTGACTTTTAAAAGCCCACAGAATTGGGGCCAAGAACAAGGATACATGAATAAATAATAAATAAAAGACAATAAATCTTAACATCGACAAGGATTTAAATCAATTAAATGAATTGTGTTTGGGATGATAATTGGGTTGAAGAATGTTATACACATGTTAAATTGACAGATTGTCAGAGCTACATATTAGAGATAAAATTCTTTGCTATAGAAAGCTAAAGCAACATTCCTGGTTTCTAGAGAAACTTAATATTTCGTTTGAGTAATTTTGAGTAATTAGATTATTTCGAGCAAAATAAGTGTAGAAGCAAGTCACCACAAAGACATTTATATAGCAAAAGTCAATCGCCAGTGTGGCTAGAATATACATAGACAGAATACATTGTCTGCATGGTGGCCAAGTTGATTCAGTGCCACACAATGTAACAGATAACTCTCTATCCGTAAGACATTGAAGACACCATTCTGAACAGTACCGCCTAACTATAACAGTACTAAGTAGTAAGTAAGTTAAGTATAGCCTTTATTATTCCATTAGTAAATGTACAACGGGACAGCAAAATTGAATATAAAATAACACATGGAAGTAATAATAATAATACATAGTAATATTTTAGCACAAGCTAACAAGTATACAAGATCCTGGTAGATAACTACCAGATAGTAACCATCTAGTAGCATCCGGACTATGTTAGTGTCTGAACTTTCGTGACGTTACCTTTGAGAGCGTACATGAAAGCTGTAGCGCCTCATAAAGTATTCTGGCGATTGTAAAAGAGAAGCAAAACAATTGAGGTCTGACACAACTGTTTACAAGGCGAACGGGGCAACATCGGAAAGAACAAGTCACTGGCCTATTAACGACCGCATGCTACTAAGAACTGTTGGGTCACTGTCCGGGAATTGTAAGAATCCAGCCATCTTCAGTAACAGGTGGACAAATCAGAATCAACGAGAATCAATACAAGTCTAGTTTTTAAATCCAGGTGGGTCACTAGTAACTGATACACTGTTCAACAGTAACACTGCCACAGTACATATCGAGCATTTAACGTGGTAACCTACACTCTTATAATAATAATACGCTTACTGCAGGGTCTTCACTCATAAGACAAATCGCCACATCCCACACGGCTCTGAGCAATTGTGAGTGAAGGACTTGCTCTGGGTCCCTACACAGTCATTAGACATCTGAGTGGAGGCTCATACTCCTAATCTTCCCATATACAGGACAAGCCCTCTAACCAATCAGCCACGGTGCTCCATACAGGGTCTTCATGCTTAAAATTAATGTCTGAAAACACCAGTTACCCATGCTATCAGAATCTAGCTCAAAGAAATCGACTATTCGCTAATAAAACACAGTCTGTATGTATATATGTATCCATACACTAATTATATGACTGTAAGCGAAACAAATTTCCACCCTATCGGGGATTTGAACCCCCACCAAGCGGCTGACAGTCCCAGTACACTAACCACTAGACTATCGGGTACCCCACTGAACCGGGTTGAAAATTCACAGGCTTTGGAATTTGCTACCCAGTTCAATTCTGTTGCTGTCAATCAAGTCTTCTTATGGTAAAACGGTACTTGTCGGTTAATTCACCCCATTTCATTTTCTCGTCTACCTTGTCGGTTAATTCACCCCATTTAATTCTTGCGTCTACCTTGCCTGTTCATGCACCGTCCTAGTGATGACGTCATATCCGTACAAGTCCATCCATTTTTTCACTGTTTCATAAGACGCATAATGTCGTAGCCTTTCTGTCTTCTAATGACGACACCAAGCCTAACCCTGACCCTTACCGACCCTCACGACGTAAAGTTCTATAATCTATGTCGGTTAGGTTTAGCTGATGCGTCGTGAGGGTCGGTTAGGGTCAGGGTTAGGGTTAGTGTCATCCATGTTTTATAATTACCACCCTGTCAGTTGATTTGAATATACACGGACTCAAATATGCCATGTATGACGAATTGTTGGCGTAAACACGCATTATATTAAGTCCCAGATTCTATCAGGCACTTGCTATGCCTCATGAAACAGTGACTGTTGAAAATCGCCCTGAATATTTTCCTTTGCGTTAATTCAACAGTAGCCTACCCAACCAATTCTGTGTTTTCGCCACCAGTTGAATGGGGTGAATTAATTTCACGTCAAGTCATTCTTGAAATGTGAATAAACCGACAAACCTGATAGGATAAATAAAATAACACCTGAGGCGCAGGGTATTAAAAGAAACTCATTGGGTCAAAAAGATAAATAAATAAATAATTAATTAAAGTTGATAAACCTTAGCATCCAAAAGGATTAAAATCTATAAAATAAATTGTTTTGGGATGGTATTTGGATCGAAGAATGGTACACATGTTAAGTTGGCACATTTTCTCTAGATATTCCTTGTTTCTAGAAATTAAAGCAACATTCCTTGTTTCTAAAGAAACTCCTAGTCTGGAAATTCTACTTAAAGAAGGATTATGACTATTAGAAAAGTTTGATAGGAGAAAATTAGCATTTCTTTGGATAAAGAATCTAACAGATAATGATAGAAAGAGAGAAGAGATGACACGATCCAAAACACATAACAATATAATTATAAATTATGAAAGAAAAATACAATATTATATTATAGTTCAATACTTACAGTATATCAACAAAATAGAAACAAATATGCATGTATATATATTTAAAGGCTATTTGCCACATTAATAATACACCAAATAAACAGAAGAGAAGTGAAAGTCTGCTTACCATTCTGTTTCATTTCGTTTGAGTAGGCCGAGAGGTCGAACCGCGGCATTTGCGTGACACTTGAGAACATTTCACTGGCCGTGACGGAAGGAGTCATGCCCTGGAGTGCGCTTGGAGTGGATGGAAAGGCGTCTCCGTACGGATGGAAATCGGAAAGGCTGCGGTGCATCTGGAAGGAATTGTTGATGGCATTCTGGAACTGGTCATGGTTGAATGACTTGGGACTCTGGAGGTAGTCCATTGGCTTTGTGGAAAGGGTTACGGGACTGGGATAGTACGATGGAAAGCTGGAGCCGTGTGGTGCATATGGCTGGATGGATGGAGAATCGTTGACGTAGTCCCAGCAGTTGAGAGGCTGAAAGTGGTTCTGGTTCGATATGCTGCTGAAGTTCATCTTCTCACTGCTGCTCATCGTGCTTCCGGACGACAGGTGGTGGTTACCGGGATACTGTTGCCCAGGGAGACCGGAAAATGGTGATAGAAAATTGCTGACGACCTCCATATCAACTCCTAGAAAATACATGAATAAACTACCACATGTAATTAAATAATAATAATAATTAATTCTCGGGGAATTAAGAAATAATAATAATATAAAATAATAATAATTCTTTATTAGTTCAAACTGACAAGAATGCAGTAAGATTGTTGATACATTATATAGTAGTAAAAGAGTATAACAAGTTTAACAGGAGTCGAATTTAACTGTATGGCAGCCTGCAAGGTGCCAATTTGTCAGTAATATAAGAGACTCTTAAAATTTAGAACTTGACATGGCTCGCTTGACTGTCAAAGTGTCAAGTGTAAGACCAACATTGTGGAATCGCCTTCAGCTGACGTTACCAAGATTGGCCTTGAATGTTTAATAACTACTGTTTCTTACAACACTTTTGCAGTGGCAACATTTACTGTTTAAAGTGCTTGTTCATAAGGACATGTCACAACATATAAAATACTCCTTCTATTATAAAAGCCACATGAAGTGTACTTATGGTGAAAGGATAACCCCGTTAGCAGCGGGATATGACCCTTGAATTTTGTGACCTGTTGAACACTGACATCAAATGTCAAACATACAATGTTGTGACGTGGTAGGCACTGCTGTTGTTGGTTTATCAATTATTAAACGGCATTTAGAATTGAATTGCATAATGTTGAAACAGAACGCATAGTACCTCATCAAGCCAGTGAAAATATAGAATGCATAGCAATGGTAAAAAGTGTAATTACGAATTAAGATTGTGAATAACCAAATGGCCTACAGAATGAGCAAGTGAGTGAGTGCTGACTGAGTCAGCCTCTAAATTGAAAGGCATTTAACCAAAGTTTTCTCTGATATGTTAGCCAATGGCTAGAGTGCTTTCCTGAGACTGTGACGGAACTTTGAACAAGTCCTTAATGCGCAGCTGTTTAGCCGCACTGACTGATGGCTGGCATCAGTCATCAGGTCTAATGGGAGGTATATTAAAAAAAAGAGAAAATAAATAAATAAACTCAAACAAATTATTGTTAGACACAGTTAAATATCAGAAAAGCAATTCTTTGCAACACTTATTCATTTTTTCAGCTATTTTCTTTATTTATTTGAAGCTCAGAAAAGGTTCCACAATCAAAAATGTACTATATATCTAGATATACAGATACAAACAAATGTACTATACATGTATATCATAGATAGGCAGATACAAACTTTTCTTTTTTCGAGGGGCCCTTCGCACTGGAAGCGCCTCTGATTAGAACTGCGAGAGGCACTTTATAAATTCGTAAATAGAATAGAATAGAATAGAATAAATACAAATGTACTGATACACACCTACATGTTTATGACTGCTCTGTAAAAGAACTTTTCAGTGGTGCCAGATTTTACATTACAACACAAAAGACCGATCCAGACAGGGGTTCTGAGCCGTTGATCAATCCTTTGTTTTCTGGATTACCAGAAATCCGGTTTTTTATGGCAGAACTCTTTCTTTTGATCTAACCTCATTGATTTAATTCTCGGGTCACCTTACTTTGACCCCAGATAACAGGGCTTTATGCAGTGTCTGGGGTGAAAACCCTGCGTGACCTTTAGCTTTGAAACGTTCCATTTGGAGGTGTATTTTATGAGGCGTTTAAACATTTCTTATTCAATTATAAAAGACAGATATCGTTAAATGCAGAATTATGATGAAACCTTGAAGACCTTTTGGCCAAGAAACGGCGCCTCACTTGGCATTTCGAACAATTTATGCCTAAATTAACCCATAATTCACATATATTATTATCCCAGTTCCAAGAAAATGATTGACACAAATATGAAAACAGGTTGGCACAACACTGGACGACCTTTCTGTATGCTTATTCGTTTACCGACATTTATGCGCTTACAAAGGCTGAACACATGAGGCAAATGGGGTCTTGATTTACGACAAAGTTATGCATCCCACAACAATACGCTCACGAGTTCACCAGGTAGAGAAAATCAGTGAGATGTGACGTCATCAGCAGTAGTTAACGCCTATTTGCAAACGCATGAACATTCTAAAAAGAGATTGCATTGATAATGATAATTATGAGGCCGCAAAGCTTTCGTTGGTACATCTGCTCCGACTGTTGCTTGTTATTCATATGCAGACTCTCATATGCTCATAATGTTTGCATGGAAATCAAATAGTTTATGAAGACATATATATGCACATATATTATGTTGTATGAATAGCCAATATCTTCATAAAATGCTTGTATTGTATTGTGACAATTGGTTAAGCATCATATATGCAATTACATATCGGCATGAATTTTCTGATATTTGTTGCACGACTCCAAATTTTTCCACCATTATATTTTGATTCAATTACAGATTCTGATAACAATAAAGATGAGAGTGACGATAACAACAACAACAACAACAACAACAACAACAACAACAACAACAATAGTGATGACGATGATGAGAGTGATGATGATGAATATTAATATGAATATGAATACAGGCATGAATATGAATATGAACATGGATATGTATATGAATATGCGGCTCCACACACCAAGATCAGTATTAAGGTGATTTTGCACCATATTGAGTCTTATATATCATTTCAAAGGTTTTGCATTACGCTGCAGAATGACAAAAAAAATTATTGCTTTAGCTTTATTCTAACTCAAATATTAGGCAAAAAGTTATCCAATTTAATTAATTAACCAACTTAATTAAATTAACTAAAACTAAAAATAGGTGATTACAAATATTTAGAAATAGCTTTAAAACTTGTTTTTTAACAAAATAAAAGGAATGAGTATTTTAAACATAATTTTTATATAAGATTCTGCAAAAACCGAAAAACACTATAGCAATATGTTTTAAACTTTCTGGCCTATTACTCTATTGTGTAGTTTCCGACATAATACTTATTTCGGTCTGGCCTGCCCCATATGATGATGATGATGATGATGATGATGATGATGATGATGATGATGACGATGATGATGATGATGATGATGATGATGATGATGATGACGATGATGAGAGATAATGATGATGATGATCATGATGATGATGATGATGATGATGATGATGATGATTATGATCATGAATGATTATGATCATGATGAGGATGATGACCATGATCTCCAGGTGGCCAAAATGTAACCAGGTGGACAGAGGAAACTGAAGAAGGTGCAATCAACGCACTGTACTTTATGACCTTGTATCACACTTACCAGACCTCATCTGACCTCATCTGACCCGACATGACCTTATTTTGTAATGTATAGTTTCCTTTAAGGCCAGGCTTTAATCGGCTGATAATCGGGTAAGTGGATATAGCCTACCAGACCATCTAGTATCAGTATTTGAGTAGTACCAGTATGTGCATCATAAACCAAGTGTATCTAGCCTACAGCTGCTATTAGAGTGGACAGTTATCTACCCTTTGAATAAAGCTATTCAGCTTTGCACCATACAATTTAAGAGTAGCTCCAGCTTTTCAAACCGAGAGAAGTAATAATGGGATCTGCAGCATAACAAGAAAAGAATCAGAAAGCCAAATGTCTGTCCCTTACAGGGAGTGAACGTAAAAGACAGTGTCTGTCCAACTGCTTATATAAAGGAACAGTATACCCTGTTAAATGAATGGAGTGTATACCCACCTAAGGGGAGCGTATACCCACTTAACGGCAGTTTATGCCCACTACAGGTAGTGTATGCACACTTAAAGGGAGTGTATACCCTTTAAAGGGGTATAAACAGCGAGATTACGTGAGCATAAAAAATTATAAAGTCAAAATTGAACACTACATTAAATTAAAACTTCGTGCAAGACAACAATATATAAATATGAAAACAGTGATATTAGCTAAAGTTAAAACATTGGAACATACAAATTTTGGACGAAAAAAATTTCATATATAGGCCTAGAGCCTGCAGATTTTTACATCTGCTCCTAAAGCCAGTCAATAACGATCAAATTTAAACAATGTAGCAATTACACTAAGCAAACAACTCAGCATTGATCAAAGCCAAAACAATCAACCTGAGGAAACTGCAATTAGCAATAGCCGAGACTGTTCAGTGAAGTTCAACGCACCATGAAGACTTGCTCCATAGAACAACCGATGCATGTCAGAAGAACACAAAATTGCATCAAGGCGTGAAAGCCAACCGCAATCGGTTCTTAATTCTAATTTAATTACTTACTTTTCTTCCGATTCCTCTGTGATCCACTGCTATCCGGATGTCAGCTATAAACTTTAACGCCAACTTTACGACTTGACCGGGGTCAACACGCGGTCAGCTACTGACCACAGGGTCACCGTTAATTATCTGCTCGCACAAGAACACCCTTCTCCGGTTTCTACTCAGCTGCCTCGCAGATAAAACTTTAGTATTTTTCGATGACCGGTAAATTCACGTTTCGCCTGCAACTTTAAGCTGCTTCGAACGCGCGCTCAAACGTCCTACGAAACTTGACCATCGCGTGTGAGAAACGTTTCTTTTATAGATATATCGACCGACTGCTTATGCATTGCGAGGAAACGATGACTGAAGCGCCGAACTACTTTCATGGGCGGGGCCAGGCCTTAATTGGGAACGGGGGAGGGCGCTCGTTGTGCGAGCAGGCTTAGCCTCGACAGCCGCGGCATCGGCGGCTAGATCAAAGAAGCCGTTTCGTGCGAAATAGAACAACGACATTGGGCGGAGTCAGAGGGATCGGCAGAGTCGACGTTATGTAATGTAACGTAATGGAACGGTAGAGTGGGACAGCGCCTTCCTTTTGTATGTGGTGTAGCTACGGTTTCGAGCTCGGAGAGATGTGTGTATAAAATAGAAACAGCCATGAGGGCACGGCCGAATTAAGGGCGCTATGGGTGCTGCAGCACCCGGGCTCGCAGTTTTTAGGGGCCCGCATTTTATAAATATGGGCGTGGTGGACCGGTG
The DNA here is from genome assembly GCA_020284085.1 of Aporrectodea caliginosa. NCBI lineage: Eukaryota > Metazoa > Annelida > Clitellata > Crassiclitellata > Lumbricidae > Aporrectodea > Aporrectodea caliginosa. Next base: position 1,146,553 of record JACEVL010000217.1, read on the forward strand.
GTGACCGGGTGATCGTCAGAGGGTGTCTTTGGAAGGTAATCACAGCACCCGAGCCGCACTATCCTTAATGCGGCCCTGCATGAGGGTAACCTAGGCCTAATTGTTGCCGAAACTGTTTCCGAGAGCGCTGAGCAGCGGTGCGTGTGAACTGTGGTTGGCTGCAGTGAGGGAAGGGGAATTATGGGGACAGAAGCCAGATGCTTGAGAATTTTCTTTTAATTAGGACACAATGTGAATCAGCGTTCGGAAAGTTCGCCATTCTTGCATAAAAACGCATAACTGATCCAGATATTGTCATATTGACAAACTCAGTCAGTCTGGCCCGTTTAGCCTCAACGCCTAAAGTCAAAGAGCCGGCCCGTGGGCTTTTCTGACCCGCTAACGATGTTTTTCTGGCCCGCGTAGCAGTGGCGGCGATACAGCATGGCAAGCTAAAAAGACTACAAAGACTTTGCCCTGGTCGTTGCCCTAGCTGCCACTAGGCTGCCAAAATCTTGGCCCTGCCGAGAATTTTATTCGAGGCATAAATCGCCGCTGCACATGTTACTTTTATGACAGGCCTGGCTATGCCCTGGTTACAGAAAATGTCTGGTGCCGCCTCTGCCTCGGAGCCTTGCCTCAAGACTACACAATTTAAGAATAAAAGTTAAAATTTTTCATTAAAAACGGTTTGACACCCCTGGGCTAGAGCGTGCGACCCATGCGCTTCGGTTCGCGAGGTTTTCGGAGTGAATACCGATTGTGGCTTATTTAAGAGATTTGAATCTTGTGCCTGCACAGTCTGTACACGGAGATCATAAATGGCGTGGCGTCCATTCAAATGGGCAGCGGTGGTGAAGGATCTATCTAACCTGTTAAATTTATTGAAAATATAGTAGGTTCGATGCCATATTATATGGTCGTCATAGAAAAACGTTTGCGTTTACATTTGCATAATCCAACTACGGACAAGATGAGACAAAAACAAATCTACAAGTAAGCTTACAAGTTTGTCATATCTGGAGACACCGGTATCGTATATACTACAGGCCCTACAGACAGTATCCAAACGGAGTGAATGCAGAGGTTCAGCAAAGTCGAGTCCCTTTGACTGAGTCCATAGTTGCTACAGTAAAGGAAGTAAATGTAACTGTTCTCGGATTTCTATAGCGACGGTAGATGGCCTCGACCCTGCTCACTTTTCAAAGAATTGATGGGCTGACATCCTTCACCACCGTTGCTCCCTTTAATGGGCGCTAAGTCCCTTTGAGGTCCCCGTGTAGGCCTATGGACCGTGTTATAGTCGACAATACACTGTACTTTGATATTGCCCTCCTTCTAAAGTTCAAAAGTGCACACACGACGATGTGTGAGCGAAGGAATTGTTCAAGGTCTGTATACACAGTAACTGCCTCTGGCGAGGCTCGAACCCGAACTCTCCGCGTTACAGACCGAGCGCTCTAACCAATCGGCCAGAGTGCTCCACTACAGCTAACCGAGCCAGTAGAGCTGATGAAGTGTAAATGTGGACGGGTTTCAAGGGCGACCTTAGCTTTCCTGCAGGGACCAAGAAGCTTTGTGAATTTTCCGCCGTATAGGCCAGGGGCCTACATTCAATCTTGCGCTAAAACAATCGATCGATCATCAATGCTACCTGGGATTATTAGTCCCAGATGCTACCATATTGGTATGTCCGATTTTCAGAGTAAAAGGGAACCACAATAAGACCAGATAGGGAACCACTAAATTAACTCGGATCCTTACAAAATTTATAGCTTTCGATTTGAATTCGTATGTTGGAGTGTCTATCAATGACGCATGATGAGGAAGTACTTGGCGGTGGTGCTATCGTGAGTCACGGACATTATTAGACCCCTATAATTATATAGGCTACGTCTCAGTGTCAAACTGTGCGTGCATGCTTGTAGGCTATGTATGTATGCATGTATGCACAGTCATGGTTAACAGTTTGCGACTATACACTTTTAGACTACCTTTCCGGTAAAGTCGTAGTTTACGTTGCTAAATTATTTGATACTGTCACTCTAAAATGGAAGCTGGATTGATGAAAGAAATTGTTTGCCTAAATGGAAGTGGGATTGATGAAAACATTCCTGTTTTCAAAATTGAAGTTGGATTGATCGAAATAATTTTTACCGTAAATAGAAGCTGGATGGATGAAATTAAGTTTTCGATTCAATAGAAGTTGGATTGATAAAAATAATTGTTTCCGTAATTAGAAGCTGGATCCATGAGACAGCATATCTCATTGCTTAAATAGAAAAAGTTTCATTGATGCATAAAATATTTCTTTCGTCAAACCTAGGCATGAAGTTACCAAATAGATTGCTAAAAGGAATTTTTTCCAATTAAATGGAAGTTGGATTGATGAGGGAAATTACCATTTCTGGATGAAATGGAAGCTGGATTGATGGAGGAGAAGAAGAACGAAGAAAAATTAAAACTGATACGAAAATGAGAAAGATCAAGAATGTTTCTGCATATTTACTCTCTATGTAGAGTACACTTTAAAGACAACTTTCCCCTAAGGTATCTGCCCTAAATGACACTTTGCACAGACGGGGAGTTGTGAAAACCCATCTCCACCGAACCAGACATGGAAATATCCTACCCCGACCTTCTCGCCAGAATTACTGCTTGGTATAATCAGCCGGTAGCACACCTGTCATGGCCTCCCACGCTTTGTTGGCAATATATACTCTGCATAGATATGTCTGAGTTTGACACTAATCATCCCTGTTATGATCGCATTGTCAAATAAACGCTATCAAACCATCTCCCGTCAGTTGTAATTTCCTCTGGAGGTTTTCCAATTCGAGAAACTGGGTCAAATGTAGGTTTTATGGCTTTAAATGCGAAAACTTAGTTTCAGGTGTAAGGACTAAGCGACAGAGGTTAAGATCTAACTGAGTTAAAGACTTCTATTGCGACGTTGTCATAATGCAAAAATGGCCTATGATAGATTCAGGTGAAATCGTAGTAGAGAGGTGGTCCATTAGAAGAGCTAGGTCGAATTCTAATGGAGGTCAACAGCAGATAAGTTAGAGAAGCAAAATGTCAACAGATGACTTTGAAGCTTAGTTCTGATTGCCATTAGAGAACTGGCAGAACGTATGACTGGGTGTTGAATTCCACAGATTCGGGCTATAGACAATGAGAACCACCGAGAACAATCATGTACTAACACTGTTTTAACACCGGGCTAAAAAAAGTCAGGATATCCCATGAACGAGTTCAATGCTTATTGGCAGCACGGACTGAAGTCGGTTGAATTAATACTTTGTGAACAAAAGGACAGATTTTAAACTCAATCCTTTGCTCGACGGCAAGCCAATATGACTACAATATTGATGTAATAATTATGTTGCTAAACATAGATTCTTTGTTATGGCTTTTACCCTACCACAGAATTTAGAACTACCGGTGTAAATATCTAAGCGATACCAGTCAGAAGTGAGTAGTTGTATCAAGTGGGCAAGAAAACCAGAGCAGTTGCGATTAAGACTCAGACAGTTTGAAGCTTGTTAGACTTGAGAGCCGACACATTGCCTGAGGAAAACCTAAGAACCTATCGACAGAGAAAGAGTGAGATGAAGAACGCGGCAGTGTATATAGGCCTTCTCTAACTGCCGTGGTGTAAATTTTTAGTCACTGACTGCCACATCAATTTTGGAGAAAAGCTTTCAGAGATGATACGCGGAAATTGGCTGCTAAGGCAAATATGCGAACTGTACGACATTCACGTTTGTATTTTTGGAGATGAGAAGGTGCATCTTTCAGTCCAGCTGCAAAGACTCCATATATAGCAGTAGTTTAATCTGAGTTAGGGCTGGGAAGGAAGTTCAGCAAGTTCGCGAATGTGTCTGTCGACGCTTTCAGATGCTGTGGAATTTAGTTGGACAGCGAGATCCGCAGCTGCATGTGTGTGCTGCAGGGCGTGACCACAGTGGCGAGGAGGCAAGAATGTCGGCCTTAAAGATTGAGACCAAGCAATTTCCAAGGCCATACAGACAGCAGTGGATTCATGGGAGACGTTTGCCTACAAAACTTTGTGGTCTGACGTTTCTCCGATTGCTCTTTGGATCAAGTCAACCAGCACTAGATGTAGTAAGCACCCTTTTTGGCTCTCTTTTAGCACAACAAAATGTCCACATTTCCTAAATCTGCCCCGATTTCGGTTAGGCCTACTTTTCTCCAGAAATGAGTAGGCCCTATATTTTAACGACTTCATCCGTCATGGAGTCGAAACCCGGCCACAGATTTGAATAGAAACATAGACCAAACAACGAATCTTTTCTGAGAACAGCAGCAGCAGCAGTTTGCTCCCTTCTTACTGTATCTAGTGCGGCTTGGCAGTGTAGTTTTTCGTGGAGTTGCACCGGCTGATCCTTCTCGGAGCGGTCTTGGTTAGACGCCGCCGAGAGCGGTGGCGGAGGCGACGGTGGTGGTGGCAACGGCGGTGGCCGCCTTGCCTCTTCTGCCGAATGGTCTTGGTGGCCGAGCGGCTCCTGTCCTATAAATCTGCTTTTATGGGCTCTGATTGCATGCAGCCGTGCCGAGCGAAGCGGGTCACCTGAGCTATAACTGCGTTTACGACACAAGCCGGCCGTGAATGCTAACAAGACCGACCGGCCCAGTCTGGTTAGGCTGTCCACGGCTTTATAACCCTCTTCTAGGAAGCGCCCTGTTTCGCGCCGTCTCGCTCTCTCTACCATTTCCATCCCCGCGCGGTGCTAAAACTGCGCCAAGCCGACCTCAATGAGCGAATTTTTTGCACTCGATAACCAGAATTCTATGGCGAAGGCAACGGCCGACGAAAGGTCACGTGCAGCTTTGAAAAGACGCCGAGATTATCATAGTAGACACACAACTACTTCAAACCCACTGCAGGCTCACTTACCTTCAGTCGATATTACGTGTATGTTACGTGTTATGTATATTACGTGTAAGTACGCATGTACTTATGTACGTACGTATGAATTGTATGTAGACATGCATGTATTAAGTTTGTATGTATAGGTATGTGCATGTACAATGTTGTACATGTATATGTAGGCCATATGTACACATGTATGCATTTGTGTATGCATATTTGGCATAGGCTACATTTTACGAAGAATTAATCTTCTCCTTGACACTAAGAACTATTCCTATGGAGATGATGATGATGATGATGATGATGATTATGATGATGATGATGATGATGATGATGATGATGATGATGATGATGATGATGATGATGATGATGATGATGATGATGACACAGTCAACAGATATGTTCCAGTTTAGCTGTCTGTTACAATAATAGCCTACAATATTTTTACTCGCCAATTGTTGGGTTAACCTCATAGTTGGATTTCTGCTCCAGATAATGGTGTACAGAAACAGTTCAAATTTTGAAAGAGCTAACCAAGTATTATTTCAACCTAACTCATCAATCATTAACTTCACTTGCTCCTCTATCTGTCCGAATACATTCAATGTTATGTCCCTGTGACGCGTAAGTCTCATCTGGGTCTTGCTCCGAATACCTTTGCGACCTCGGGCTTAGACCCACGATGGGAACCAGGCTGAAAAATTTCGATCTCTGAACTGAATTTCGTATACTATTGACAGTAAACACAACGTGCGAGCCCGAAGTCCCGGGTGAAGCATGGGTCCCGTGTTCGCTCTGCCATCCTTTCTGGTATTCTCCTCAAGAATCTTGTTAATAAAATCCAACTTCTACTCAAGCAAGAATTACTTTTCATCCATCAAGCTACTAGAAGCGCTTTATAAATAGCCAAATACAATGACTATACAATACTCTTATTTGTCACAAGTTCGGAAAATACAAATGTTACGGCCCTGTGACACGTAAAAGCATGAATAAAGTGCAACCACGGGTTAGATGAACGATGGAAACCAGCAAAAAAATTCGTCTTAACCGAATTTTGTGCTGATAATTATTAGACAACAGTAAACGCAGCGTTTCAACCCGAAGGGCGCTGTGGCTGCAATGCCGCTGCATGACCTGGCCTGAAACATGTACGCTGATGACATTCAACTTTTTATTTGCTTCGATAATTCCTCCTCAAACCTCGTCCAGCTATCTCACTCTGCTATCAAATAGCAGACGTTAAATTTTAACGTCTTTGACCAAAATCAGTCTTGGGTGGCAGACAACGAATTTTTCTTAAACCCATTCAAACTTTTGTTCCTCCTATTTTGAAATCCGTAGACTAACTGAACAAATTTAATTCTTTGGATGCTATCTACCTGGGCAGTTCTGTCACACTAAGCAGTTGTTAGCCAGCATTTTGGACATTCTGTTTGACTCTTGAAGCCTTGCGTTTACGTGAATACATTAATTCAATTTGCAGGTCTCCCCACTACCAAGTCCGTTATATCGGCATGATTAGACGTTTTTATATTCTCTTTCTACCCTGATTTATGTTATTGACGTCTTGGTCTCCGTCTTTACCTGCACTCTGTTCTTGCTGGAATTTCGAACGCTAATTTGATGAAGCTTCGCAGAATCCAAAATATCTCGGCCAAAGCTATCGATAAAACTCCAAAATGAACACATATCACCGATGCATAGGCCTAAATCACAACATTGGCTGCCCCTAGAAAAGTGAATAACTTTCAAGACTGGGCTTAGATACAAGATACAAGACTCATTTCAGTCAACCTAATTACCAACAGTCTTTGCTTACTCCAAAGACCTCGCTGTACGCAGCCAGGTCTCCTGACTTTCTCAGTCTGAATTCATGCATCATCTGTTAATTTAAGTAAATTAAAAGTGCATGTCGGTGCAACATCAAGCTTAATGAATAAAGCCTTGTGAATAAAGCTGAACAAGAAGAGAATATTATTATCACTGATATAAGAAGAGAATATTATTATCACTGATATAAGAAGAGAATATTATTATCACTGATATAAGAAGAGAATATTATTATCACTGATATAAGAAGAGAATATTATTATCACTGATATAAGAAGAGAATATTATTATCACTGATATAAGAAGAGAATATTATTATCACTGATATAAGAAGAGAATATTATTATCACTGATATAAGAAGAGAATATTATTATCACTGATATAAGAAGAGAATATTATTATCACTGATATTGACAGTATTCATTATGATGTGCAGTAAGTGCCAAGAAAGACAACTTGGAGCATTTAGCATATAATTATTATCATTTTACCTCGGTAAAATATGAAGCGGATCTTTTACCGGTAAAAAATCATTTCACCTGATCAAACCACTATTCTAAGTGTCATTTTCATGGCAGTCTGAAATATGTAAACATGTACGGATTTAGGTGACCAGAAAATGAGTAAGGATCTGAATCAAGTGAAGCGGAACGAATATTTAGCAGAACATTGTTCCAAGAAGAAGGTTCGATGAGCGAGAAAGCCCGATGACATCGCACCTACATGTACGTACAGAAGTCAGGAACCTGCAAACCTACTCGGACAGCAGAGCGCAATGATCGGCGACCAGGTTGACTTGTAATTGGAACACAAAGCTTTATGAAACAGGCTGACAAAACTCCAACTATCACGAATCTTCTAAACAGAGAAATCTTTGACTGAAATCTGCTCTTCAAGTGAAGCGGAACGAATCAAGTCAATGCAGCGTTCATGGGAAATATTCAGATTATTATTATGTTAGTATTTCGGCTAATTATAGCCACTATCCGAGAGTCACAATTGAGCAACGACCTAAGCAGACATTCTGAACTTCGAGTTCAGCTGTGGAAATGAGAGCGTCATCTGCTTGCCATTTTAAAAGTAAATAAGTAAGTATAGCCTTTATTACTCCATTAATTGCCCCGTTGGGGTGACCCCGTCCTACCTGAGGTCTTTCTGCACTCTGGTCTCTTCCTTACCTGCAAGGGCCTCTTCGCGATCTTCGACTCGCGGCTTAAATGGTTGTCCCGCGTATGCGCACTGCTACGGCCCACTCTAGGTGCTTTGCCCGTGTTGGCCCATCAGCTTGGAACTCTCTTCCCCAGTCTCTTCGCCTTGAGTTACTAGCCCTCTCTCCTTCCCAGTTCCGGAGACGCCTTAAGACTTTCTTGTTCGCTGACGCAGGCACTGACGCAGGTCGAGAGCGCTGCTGATTTGAGCGGCGTTATATAAATGTTGGATTAAAATTACAATTACAATATTATGTTAGCAAACGCACAATCGGCCATCGAAATAGAATTAAAATAAGACATAGAAGTAATAATAATGTTGGCCCTATAGTAGGCCTAATAATAATGAATAGTAAAGCTATAGGCCTAACACATGTTAGGCCTAATAAATGTAAAGCATCCTGGTACTGAATCCCTTTCTAGTGAGGAGGTCGGAACGTGGAATTTCACGGTTGTGAGAACGTGGCCGTAAAGTGAATTGCAATTCATGAATTGGGGAGGGGGAGAAAGCCATGGAGGGCATGCCCAGGGTCAGCCAGTATATCGTCGCCTGAGAATTATCTTGTCGTATCTCCACTTTTTTTCGAAAAGGAGTTTAGAATTTTTTTTTTAGCAGAATTTTTTCGATCTTTCTTCAGTTTCAATTGGCTAAGAGATACGACAAGTCGTTTTAGAGGTAGTCAACAAAATATACTGTCGTATGTCCTGTTTTCGGAAACATTTTATCGTATCTCCACACAGTATTCGTGGTGTAGCAGTGTCATGTTGTTGTATGTCGTCAGAGAAAGCTCGTCGTTGATTGGACGAGCAGGAGATACAAGTACAACTTTAAAGTTGGATTGTGAAAAGAATTCGCGTAAATAGCTCGGATTGGTAAAAGTAGTTTAGCCTACGTATCCAAACAATTTTAAGTGGTCAGTTTAAAATGGAAAAAATCCTGAAAATAATTGTATTAAAATGGAAGTTGGGTTTTAAAAAATAATTCGTTCTAAATAATTGGATTTCGATAGTTATCATTGAAAGCATTTAATAATTAAATGTCTTTGTTTTAGACGTAGGAGTCCATTTCGTGAATATTTGTAATTTCAACATAGTTTATAAGCTTAAAAGTTTGGAACATTGGATATTTTGTATGAAAACAGCTCTAATCGATTAATATTTTAAATGAGGGGGGCCGTCTTTATGCAATGTCAATGTTTTAATATGACGTCTGGGTGTTCTGAACTGTAATTTGATAATGCCCATGAGCCACCAGCAATATATGAATTGAAGAGAGAATTTTTCCGCAAAATGTAACACCAAACTTGAGATCTCGATTATCTCGCAATTTTTGTCACAAATGGTTATGAGGACGGGATATGATAATTTCACAGGACTTGCAAGTATTCAAACGTAAGTTGCCACTTTCGAACCATTGTGCAATATGAGCAAGTTCTGTTTCGGTAGTAGAAATGTAGGACGCACATCAGTCTTCAGCATATTTAAATAATCGGTTTTTCACATGGTTTGGCCTTTGGACCAGAAACTGTAATAAGAAAATTAGAGAATCGAGTCCCAACCCTGCAGAAAACTGGCATTGAAAGTTGAAACTCTTGTAAGATGAGATAATAACGCAGAACTTGGTGCAATGCACGAGGTAAGAGAGTTTCACTTCACCGCTATGGTAGGCCTAACAGTCCCCTATTTACCAGAGAGTTGATGTTCATTGAAGTTTTGACCACCTTAATGCCTGCTGTTAAAAGAAATTGCTTTTTGAGGGTCTACTCTATTTACCAGCCAATATGCTACTGTTTATCTTATTATACAACCGGTAGGCCTACTGAAAGTTTCAGGCTGCCTCGCTGTTGCTATAGACACTGCTTGTGAGTGAATATTCATTGTTAGAAGGCAATTTGTGTTTTTGAATGTATCAGCATCTACTGCACCTACTTTAACAACAACAGCAGCAACAACAACTACAACTGACAACACTAACACCCGTTTTTTTCACTGCGGGCTGATGAACCCCGGTCACTTAGTGCATAGGTTACATCCACCAAAAAAGTCCCAGCAATAGGCCTATACCTTGCGATCGCACGACCGTTGCCTACCTTTTGTGGATAATCTACAGCGCAAGACGTTTATTGTTAGAATGTTGTACTCATATTGACAGTTGATTGCTATTATTAACGTATGTACACCAGAGTGCGGATATGCAATTGGTTGAATAAAGAATAAACTTACTTACTTACTTACTCACTCACTCACTTACCTACTTGCTTACTTAATTATTTGCAATTATATTAACTGTAATAATGAATTTTGTCAACTGTCCGCTGCCCATCTCTTTGTTCCCTTGGCATTGAAACCCTGGACCCGATTAACAAACTTCTACGGTCCATTCTAAGAGTTTCGCTGTTGTGGGCCCCACTAGCTGGAACCGGTTGCCTCAGTCCCTCAGGGCCGACCTTTTTGTCTATTTCTTTTGACCAGTTCCGCCAGCGCCTGAAAACCTCTGTCTTTACCAGTGAAGACACTCTCCCGGGTCGGGAGCGCCTCTGATCTTGAGTGGCGCTATATAAATACTCGATTACGATTACGATTGCGAACAACGAGGTCTTGGCCTTTCTTTCTGCTCTAGGGCTGAAACTCAGCACATCTGCTATTAATGTTACATTGATGTAGCATTAAAAGCAGCAGCGCTGAGGTTCTGCCATTATACGTTCGAGAAACACCTTTTGTTCCAAAGTGTTTCGCTCACGATCACGCGCTTCAACGCGGTGGCCTTCAAGGGCACCTCACATACGATATTGCGCGCATTAATGCAGCTCTGAAAAAGGCTCACAGGTTAAAAATACCGTATTTAAGAAGATCGGCCTTGACAGTGAAGTTCATACAGGATGGGAAGGCTAAGGACAGCGCTAAGGTCCGGCGTCGTATCGTTGACTCTGCTATGCTCTGATGCATGATTTTTTCACCAGAAGAAAAGTTCACGAAATCGACCGCAAAGTGTCCGAGACCGCCAGCCAACCAGTGTGACACGAAAAAACAGCTGATAACTCGCGATTGAGTTTAGTCTCGCACAGGCACAGACATGGGCGTATTTAGGGCTTGGTTTGGTTTTACGTGCGTGCGTGGGCCCGCCACGAAATAAGTTTCCGAAACTGATTTATTTTATATGCATTTTACATGCATAAATACCAAAAACCTGAACTTTCGCGACCATTTCCAATGGACCGACCCCCTCCCCGAAATCTTAAAACCCCTCCGAAATGTTTTCTGGCTACACCCATGGGCACAGACACCGTATACTTCAGTATTTAGCCGTAAACTGGTCCAGAGACTGAACATCCATGCCATCTTCAGTTGTCGATGGGGATCTGTTGGTTTGTTCCTCGTGTGTGGGACCGCCTCTGGGGACTCTTTCAGCCTACTGTTTATTGTTTTGCTAACTGATTTGATATTTTCGTTCGTAACGACTATTTGACACCATATAGGCTAGCACGGAAAGCATCTCTGAGTAGATATCTTGAAGTAAGGGTAAATAAATGTTCAATTACATTACAATTACATATTACATGCATACATGTATACATAGGGCCTACATGCATCCTAGTGAATGCTTGTCAATCAATGCTATGTATCTATAATGCATGTACGTATTTGCATTTTCTCCTGCGTCTTCCGGGAATCTCTCGGACCATCTCTAATGATGAATCCTACACCAGTTAGTAACACGAAGAACTCTGAACAACAAACAGTCAACACCAATCGAATGGGATTCGAACCGCAACCACCGGACAACGGTAGCTGAGGGTCAGACCCGCTACAGCCCTCGACGGCCTCGTTATGCAACGAATAGCGCCTGTTAAACAATTAGCCGACAAGAGATGTTGCCAACTAGAAGGTTTCTCGATGGCCGCCGCCGCTTATTGGCGGTAGACACGTACCGCGTTCGACCCCGGACTTCAAAGGGATTCCGCCGAAAAGGCCTCCAATAAAACTGTTCACCGATCGCCAAGGGTTCCTAAGGGTCAGCGGGAGGGCGAGACACGATGTGGGAGAGGGTCCTTCAGCTGCCCCCAGCCTTGCAAAAGATCAAACGCACCAGTGTCGTCGACGCGGAGACAAGTAGCTCTGTGTCAATGTTTGTCGATCAAATATTGTACGACAATATAACCATATTTAGACGCAAATACACACGTTGGCTACACACTTCTGCATAATCTATGTATATGCATATTCATTTTTTGAACTAAGATATACGTAGTCTATACAGTTGATAAGAAATGCATATATATTACGAACTATGACCGATATGTTAACGCATATGTATTGAAGGCGGCATATACCTGGAAACTGAAGACTCTTCAAGTGGGATTATTACATGTTGTATAAGTTGTTGGCCGGTTGTATAATCTGCATAGCATCATAATAGGCCTATGATAATAAAAGGTCCTGCAGTACACAGTGGGTAAGGGCGTGGGTATGTATGCATGTGCATACATGTATGCATGCATTAATGTGTGCATGTATGTATGTATTTATGTATGCATGTATGTATATATGTAGGCTTACTCATATATATGAAGGTATGCATGCGCGTATGCATGTATGTATGCATGAGCAACCCTATGTATACATGTATGCAATGTATATGTATTCATACATATGCATATGCGTATGTATGCATGTGCGTGTGTATGCATGTATGCATGTATGAATGTATTAATTTATATTTGCGCGTGCGTATGTATGCAAAATTTACGTGCATGCATACATGTATGTAATATGTATGTCTATCTATGTATCAATGTAGGCGATGTGGCGTGTACATACAGTTGTAAATGTATGCCACTGACCGATATGTAGCCTAACAATGAACCTATTAATATTCTTTGGATTATCATATAGTTTAATTTCAATGTAATTCCTTGTTCCTCTAAAAAAATATCTAATTATTTATTTGCTATTTCTAAAATGGTAAATCAGTGAACTGATTCAGACCGCATATTATCTTGTATGGGCAACATATGCCTCCAAGCACCCATAGTTTCCCTTTACTTTACATGTAGCCCATAATTTTATGTGGTATCCCGTTGACCGCTGAAACCCTGAACATACATGCTACATCGCCTTTCTGAGGTCATAAGAGCTGTCAGTTGCATACATACGCACACATACATGACATACATACATACATACATACATACATACATACATACATACATACATACATACATACATACATACATACATACATACATACATACATACATACATACATACATACATACATACATATATACACATACACACACATATACATAATAGATTATATATAAACACACATATTGATAGGCCTACAATAAGTCTACATGAATACAATGTCATGCACAAGCGACGCATTTTCTCCGACATTGCCCAGATTTGGTGAAGCACGCAGTCACCCCAAGTCAGGACAAGTGGCTTTGAGACACTCTCCAAACGCACAAGCATGCACACACACGCACACTACACCCACCCAGGAAAACACACTCGAAAACACACACACACCGCAAAAGAAACCGGGGCCTTTGATGAGGTAATTACATAAAAGGAAACATTAGTAATAAAGTTAGCATTGCCCGCATACACTTGCAGTTATATTAGCAGGTGGTTGACCGTCGATTTACCACCGAAGTCAAGTCAATTTCTGGCGATTATAGGGGTTAATTAGTGCACGGAAACTGAAGTGAAAACAATCGTCACTATACAAGCAGCACGCTGACATTCTTGGTAATAATTATTTACATAGGCCGACAATCAATTCATTACATCGAAAGAAAACTGATACACGACCCTAGGCCCTAATATATATAGGCCCTATATGATTGTAACCTCGGAAATTTCTAAGAGCTACTAAGTGCAGTCAAGCTGGAGGAATTATTGTCTAAATAGGATGTGGGGACCGTCCATAAACGACGTCACGCGATGCTTTTACCCCTCATCACGCGTCGTCATAAAAAGTAGCACCTCATCGAAAATGACGTCACAAAACTCTGACCCTCCCTGAAAACCAAATTTCCATTTTGATAAGAGGCTAAAACATGAATCGTGAGCGGTTTAAATTATGTTTCTTTTCATTTCAATAAGGGAGGTTCGTAGTTAATTCAAAGATCCTATAGATTGTTCAATTCAGCCATTCATGGTTCAACACTTCAAAGATGGACAATGGCGGAGAGAAGGAAAAAATGCCAACCAATAGAGCTCAATCTGACCTTCAGGAGTCAACCCGATGTAGGCTACCCAGGGTTAGTGTGATGTTTACTTCGATTGAAATGACAGGAATAATCATACTTAGGGCCTACGTGTATAATCTTAATTCAAAACTATCAAGCGTTTTTTCATTCATTCATTCATTACGAAGCTTTATACAGCGCCCCTTCAAAGTTAGGCCTACTACTCAGGAATGCTCCCAATCCCAGCACGGCTGAAAAGGACAGTGTTGAGGCCAGAATAGAAAGATTCAGAGCAGGTTCTGGGAAGCACGCGCAGCGCCAAAGGGAGCCCGTTCCAGTGCGAGGGGCACACCACTGAAGAGGCGCAATTCTGCTTAGTATCTGTGAGGGCGAAAGGGACCATGAGCACGCCCCGCTCAGTAGAGCGGACAGCGACGACCCGGAGCACTTAAGGTAGAACAGCAGAGGTCGCGAAGATAGACAGGGGCTCAGCAAGGACCGCCAGACCAAAGCGATGATCCGATACGAGATCCGCTGCTGGAGTGAGCAACAGTAATCAAGACGGACTGTGATAAAAGAGTGGGTGAGTGTAGCAGTGGCATTTGGAGCATAGTTGAAAAACGGTAAAATCATAATAAAAACGGAAAAAACGTCGTTTTATTGAAAAATTTAAAACCGCATAAAAAAACGAAAAAACGGAAAAGAAAATAATTTGACTTTCCTACATCTTTTACTGCATATTAAAATTAAAAACCTTGCTTACACAATTTAATTTTAATCAGCAAATAACATAATTTTATTAGTAAACCCCAAATAACAGCATTCTACAACAATTATTTACTTTTTCATAAGTTTGGTTTAAAAACAAATTGAGAAATTAAAAATATTAAAATCTTTTCAAATTTAAATTGCATACATAAGTCCACATAAGTTCATGCTGACATAAGCAATTAAAAAGTAAACTTTGTAAGTATAGAGTGTACTTAATTGAAAATTGTAGATCTACTTACAATTCTGACTTATATATAAGAACTTAATATGAGTAATATCCGTCAGTTTATCAGTCAATAAGAGATTAATGAGTAGGCCTACAAAGACAACATTTCGCATTTTGGATAACTTAGAAATTCAAATAACTTTAAAAAAAATTATTTCCTGAACTGTCTTGTTTATTTCTCAACTGATGACACTAAAGAGTGACGTAAATTAGATGAATCCTTGAAAGGACGGAGACAATGTAAGGGATATCAGACAAAAATAAAATTAAACAAATAGTAACAGACAGTGAATTAATAAATAAAGTTACATATGAAAAATAAAAAACGGAAAAAAAGAGAGAGAAATAAAAAACGAAAAAAACTACGTTTTTTGGAAAAGAATAAAAAACGAAAAAAACGTTTTTTACAACTATGATTTGGAGTAAGTGAGCGAGCAACATTGCGGAGCTCGCGCAACTGATAGCATGATAGTTTTTATAGCTAGTGTTTCAGAAATTTATTTTTAGGCATAGGCCTACTTCCTCTTCATGACGAAATATATTATCAAAAGTGAGCATAATTTTTTTATATTTGAAACCATAGATATAATGTTTTATCATTTATTCATTTACAGTCCTGGGCTATCGACAACTAGTGATTAAAAACAAATTTAGGCTATTAATTTAATATTGTTATGGCTACAATCTGTCGGTGACCGTATAAATATAAATATTTAAATAAGCAAAAAATAATGACGGTGACCGTATATAGCCTATCTAAATAATAAATTATTAATAATGAAAATTTAATGCTCAAACTTATAGTGTTGTTATTGTTAAAATAAAATTGTTGTTAAATTGTGAAATTTAATTACGTAGACCTGATATGACGTCACATTTCTTAAACCCCCTCATGTCACACGTTGTTACAAATTATGGTCCCTCCCCGTAGGTGCGTCATCGTGCGTGACGTTATTTATGGACGGCACCCATATGCCAATTGAAGAAAAATAATCTGTTTCAAGATCTCCACAGAGAGAAAGAGACTGATGGGTTGTTACAGTGCAGGGTGAGAGAAACTGGAAGGCGGCAGAGTGGAAGGAGCAGCCTAAGATTTACTGATGTGGTCGGATTTTGGAATAGATAGCCCGATGATTGGACAGTTTGAGGCAGATGATGATGGAAAGAACAACAAGATTGGTATAAATATCTTCATTATTATCACCATCTTTCGTTCATGAGCACCACTACAACCGTCACCATCACCATCACTACCATCTTCAATATCACTACCCCCAGTCCCCCACCATCATTATCAATAAACCACAGCGAGGACTAAGTCCACCACAATCACGAACAACATTAGGGGAAGTCGGGCAGGACGGCCATGCTAACGATTATATGAATTTTCAGGCATGAGAAAGGAATGAGAAGGAAATAAACTGGTGTGATAGGCCTATACACTCCATGACATCTGATTATAATCATTACATGGCAGCACAATAACTCTTCATTTATGACTATTTAGTCGAGAAAACTGCATGATAGGAAAGTGAGCATCTTGCCCCAAACCTGGGGCAAGATGCTCACAACACAGTACAAATCAGTCCACTCCACACATTCAGCACAGAGACAGAAATCGTCGTCAAATACGCATTTTGCTTCAGCACAGACTTCGTGAAACTATGTTTTACACTTATTACAGGCTATCCACTAATGATTGTTTTTCTGGGTATGCCATACAGATACAGTAACTCAGCCTTCCGCTTCCTTAGTTCTCCATTTCTAACTTTCTACAATGCTAGAGTCAATTGTTCCAAGTCATATTTTCCTCGATCAGTATTTTCGGTGCCTTGCAGCCGGAGGGTTGCGGGTTAGAATCCACCACAAGGGGTATGTTTGGTGCCTTGCAGCCGGAGGGTTGCGGGTTCGAAAAAGCCGCCGCGTAGTGACCCTGGGCAAGTCCTTCACTCGCAATTGCTCATGCGCTTCGGCGTGAAACTCCGATTCAGTGTCCGCGCTGTAGTCGGGAGCGCCTCTGAGTAGAAATCTTGAAGGGGCGCCATATAAATATCTGAAATGAATGAATGAATGAATATTTTCCTCGATCAGTTTTTCTCTTGTAGAATCTGACCATTTCTGATAGGAAAACAATCACAATAAGCTAAATATACCCTACAACATTAGCCGACACGGATCTTCCAATTTCTACATAATACAAAATGCTATGGCGGGGCAACATGCCCAGGTCTACAATATTGCACTGGGCGTTTTGCCCCTTAAAGGGTGGTAGCAATACAACGCAATTCTAAATTATCGTCCGCCCGCAAACAGAAAATTAATCCCAGCATAAAGTCCGTAAGCAATATCTAAACACACCAGATTTATGACTTTATTGAACTATCATTCTGCTAACCTGCAAAATCTGTAAACTGTAAAGTGTTTGATATTGCACAACACCCAAAACAAACTTTGAGTTATACTGATTGCCCAACAGCATTAACATCGCAATAAATTATATGAATATGCATGAGGCTGTGTCAGGAAATAATCTACATGCTCAACACTGGATTGGAATGCGAAATTGTAGAAATAAAGGGAATGGGCATCTTGCCTCGTATGGGCGCCCTGCCCCACTTTCCCTACAATCACCACCCTTATCAACCACGATCACGACCATCACCACCACCCCATCACCACCACCATCACAACGACCACCTCTTTGTGCCTTCTCGTGTAGAATAGTGGGACAATCTGGCACAGTCTTCCAGTGCATTCGCGTACTGTTTAATTTTGCTCTGCGCATTTTCAGATTGTCTTAAAACGCGGAGCTTTAGACCAGTCAGATAACAATGTGTGCAGCGCTTTTGTGGAGTAGGGTAGGCATGGGCGGAGTTTATCAGGGGCTAGGGGGGGCTAAGCCCCCCCCCCATGAGCCCACAGACTTGACTGTGCTTCATTAAGGTCTAGTGATAAATCTCATAGCATTGCCATCCCATCTCTACCAGTTCCTGCCAGCACGTGTGACTCTGGTCCAAGACATAGTAGCCGCAAGAAGTCAGAAGACAGTTAAAACTGCGTCATCTCTTCGAGACTTCTTCGTTGCTTCTACATTTGGACAACGTGAATGCATTGATGATTCAGCACGTGCCACAACGAACGTATATTTTAAGCTGTAACATCCTTCTCACCACAAAATTAGTACAGAGTATGTTCAAAATACATTTGGCGGCTAGGGCTTCGCCCCAGACCCGCCTATAGGGGCTCAAATTGCCTCCAAACCATAGGCGCAAACACCCTATGGGACCCGTAGGACGCGTCCCCCCAAACTTTCGAACAGCTTGGGACCGTCCCCCAACTTTTGAAAACTGTGAGGCAAACAAGAGCTCAAAAGGCACTCCATTTGGCATCATATGCTCAAAATTTCGTCGGCTTCAATCCCGGAGCCCCAGACCCCGATGGGGGAATTTACGACGCTCCCCCATGCCCCTATTTTCATTAGGAGCTTCTTGCCTTCCGAGATCTCTTCCCTCTGTACCATTAATGCCAGAGGGGCCTATAGTACAAGGCTCTGGCCTTGGACCTGCTGATTTTGTCATAGCCATTTCTAGCCTTAAACCTAAATAGAGTGAAAAACGTCTCACTAAATATGCCGACAATAGCTAGGCCTACTTGCTGGTCCCTGCTTCCTGCATTGACATCACTCTTTCTGAACTGGACCATATCTCTAAGTGGGCATCCATTGGGAATCTTAAATTAAACCTTGCTAAGACCAGAGAAATGGTTGTCAAACGACCGAGGTCCAAACCTATTGCCCTCCCTCCTCTCATCCCTGGCATCGAGCGGGTCCAGGAGATGGTTATTTTGGGTGTCACCATCTCTGCTGGGATTGGCTTTGGGGCACACATGGACAAAATGTGCTGCAAAGCCCGAAAATGCATGTTCGGATATACGTGTTTTGGTCGCCCACGGTCAACGTCTCTTTGACGTTGTTAGGGCTATAGTATACCCTCGCACGGCTACTTTATGCCTGCTCTATTTGGCGGGGGTTTGCCACTGTACAGTAGGGGACCGTAAACGCCTTAACGGTATTCTGAGAAAATTGACCCGTTCAGGCTTCCTCCCAGCCGATTATCATAGTTTTGACAAACAAGTAGCCTACTGTTCTAGAGCTTATTCTACTCTTTTCCGTTCAATTCTCTTAAACGTTTGTCACGTCCAGTTTATTCATACAATAAAGTCACATTTTCACAGATCTAGATGCTTTAGGTACTTTATATCGAAATCATCGGTGAAAAATTTGAGGTAAATTAAAGCCCAAAATGTACTCCATTTGGCATCATATGCTCAAAATTGCGTCGGCTTCTGGGGCTCCGCCCCAGACCCCGATGGGGAGCTTACGACGCTCCCCCATACCCCCTTGTCGTTAGGGGCTTCTTGCCTTCGGCAATCGCGGCTTTGCGCCTTCGGCGCTCGCAATTCCACCCCCCCACTCAGACATTCTAGTAGGTCCCCCAACTTCTGGACCGTGGTTGCGCCCCTGCTCCAAACCCCTCCGTTTAAAAGGGGGACCGCTTTGCGACAGGGAAGAGAGAAAACGAGGGTATGCTTTAGCCCCCCCATGAACTAAAACCAAACTCCGCCCATGAGGGTAGGCCTACTTAAAATGCGCTTAAGTATCTTGGCGTATGCATATATGTTTAGGCTACGTAGGCTTATGCTTCTGCTTGCGTACATCTATGCAGCTTACGTATACATCTATACACCCTAAATGCATCTTAGGAGTAAATTACATCAAGGACTTGTGAACTTCATGCCTGTAATACATAATCTATTTTGTGGGTGTCCGACCGAGAGGCACAGAGGTGACAGGCCGAAACATAAAGGAGCAGTATAATTATACGACCCATCATCCCATGCAAGACCTATTTGCCGGTGAACTGGGCGACGACTTAGGGGGCTGTAATGGACGTACCACGCTCTCTGAGCGCAACGAACTCCATTTTACCCCTTTGGCAATTTGTAGGAAGAGATGGAAATTACCTTCCCTGCCCTCTGCTGTCCAAAAATGGCGCGTGCATATTCGAGCTGAAGAAACGACCTTCACCGGGCATAAAATGCATAATTTTCGAGTGACCTTTACTCAACGCTATCGGGCTTTTGAAATCGTTAAAATGAGACTGAATGGCCTCGTTCGTCGTAGAAAAAACACCGAAATAATACAGACTGACAGATTTACAGTGGAAAAAATCAAAGACGGTCGTCAAATCTCGAGACATTTCAGAGAGATGAATAGGACTAGCTTTCTGTAGAATTCATGCACGAATCAGTTGTGGACAGTGAAGCTATTAACAACAGCGAAAACTCGTCCAAGGAAATGAGGTCACGAAAGCAATCTGACGTCTTGCAAAGGCTGCACGTTGCCTTAAGGCTTAAGTAAAAACGGGGTAATATTACATTTTAGCATTTTAAGTTATTTGTCCATTGTAGCATGAGGCCTATAATTTTTCATCAATTTAACTTCTAACCTAACTTCTACTTAGGCAAGAACTCTTTTCATCAATCCCACTTCGATGTAGCTAAGAATTCTTTCAATCAATCCAGCTTCCATTCAAGCAAGCATTATTTTTCATCAATCCAACTTCTTTTTACACAACAGCTATTTTTCATAAATCCCATATCTAAACCTATTTAAACAAGAAC